>OY730192.1:152927912-153147374 GCA_963422505.1 Pseudognaphalium luteoalbum | reverse complement strand
CCCTCTAGTACATCAATTTTAATTATAGATATTCGAAAAGAAGTATTAATAACTACATTGCATCTCATTCTATGATTATTCTTCCCTAACTTTTTATGTTCAATTTTTTTTTATTATTATTATTGTTGTTGTTGTTATTATTATTATTATTATTATTATTATTATTATTATTATTATTATTATTATTATTATTATTATTATTATTATTATTATTATTATTATTATTATTATTATTATTATTATTATTATTATTATTATTATTATTATTATTATTATTATTATTATTATTATTATTATTATATTATTATTATTATTATTATTATTATTATTATTATTATTATTATTATTATTATTATTATTATTATTATTATTATTATTATTATTATTATTATTATTATTATTATTATTATTATTATTATTATTATTATTATTATTATTATTATTATTATTATTATTATTATTATTATTATTATTATTATTATTATTATTATTATTATTATTATTATTATTATTATTATTATTATTATTATTATTATTATTATTATTATTATTATTATTATTATTATTATTATTATTATTATTATTATTATTATTATTATTATTATTATTATTATTATTATTATTATTATTATTATTATTATTATTATTATTATTATTATTATTATTATTATTATTATTATTATTATTATTATTATTATTATTATTATTATTATTATTATTATTATTATTATTATTATTATTATTATTATTATTATTATTATTATTATTATTATTATTATTATTATTATTATTATTATTATTATTATTATTATTATTATTATTATTATTATTATTATTATTATTATTATTATTATTATTATTATTATTATTATTATTATTATTATTATTATTATTATTATTATTATTATTATTATTATTATTATTATTATTATTATTATTATTATTATTATTATTATTATTATTATTATTATTATTATTATTATTATTATTATTATTATTATTATTATTATTATTATTATTATTATTATTATTATTATTATTATTATTATTATTATTATTATTATTATTATTATTATTATTATTATTATTATTATTATTATTATTATTATTATTATTATTATTATTATTATTATTATTATTATTATTATTATTATTATTATTATTATTATTATTATTATTATTATTATTATTATTATTATTATTATTATTATTATTATTATTATTATTATTATTATTATTATTATTATTATTATTATTATTATTATTATTATTATTATTATTATTATTATTATTATTATTATTATTATTATTATTATTATTATTATTATTATTATTATTATTATTATTATTATTATTATTATTATTATTATTATTATTATTATTATTATTATTATTATTATTATTATTATTATTATTATTATTATTATTATTATTATTATTATTATTATTATTATTATTATTATTATTATTATTATTATTATTATTATTAACGTTTCAAAGAGTTACTAACTAATGGAAATCCTTAACTCATAAGGGAGACATAAGGGTATATAAAACTAAATAGGTTAAGACTCAAAGAACGTATCTTAAATTAGTCGTGAGACCCGGCCTTAATGAGATAGTTTGTGAATTGATGTAAGAGTAATGCTTATTGCTTAACATGACAAAAAATATGTTTTTATTATCATATAGTTTTTAACATGTGAAGTTCACTTATTCTCTCATGGGAAATTAATAAATATGCCATTTTTCTGAACTTATAATTCATTTTGCCCCTTTAACAAAATAATTGTCGGTTTACCCTATTCGGGCGCAGGGTGCGACCTGCAACCCGTATTATGCAATCTGCAACCCAAGTAATTTCCGAGTAAAAAACAAGTAAAATGAGACGTAGCCGAGACATAGTCTGGACGCAAGTCGCACACATGCGACTCAAAATGTGCGACCTGCGCCCGGCATACGAGATCAACCATATCAATACATATGTGTTTTAATTTAATATATTTTATGTTTCATATTTAATTAACGTAGTGTTTTGTTTTTCTTTGATAACTTTTTATATACAATGTATAAAATAATTCCAAATATATATTCACGATCGATGTAATTTTATCTACATTTCGACATAAATTTTATCGTCGTATGTGATGTATTTAACGAAAGCATTTTTTTAGTCTTGAAATCAACTTTTTTTTATATAATAATGTAGATAAAAATAAATTGGTCATAGTGTTGTATTTAGATTTATGTAGTATAACATATAAAGGAGGACTAATAAATTTTTTACGTATGTTATATAAAGGTGGAGTAATAATTTGACTTTTTGACTTTTTTTACCTTTATATCTATAAGGAAGGAAAGCGTAGTACAATGGTCATTACATGACATATCTTTAATATATATATAAAATAAAATATCATGAATGAGATTTGACCCTTGATTAGGCTCCTTAATTAGATATCAATGGCTTATATTAGTTTGAAATATGTACACTTTAACACCTTTAATAATAATTAAAATTTTCTTTTAATATAATAATTGAATAAAATGAAATAAAAATAATAATCTAAAAAAAACAAATGACACGGAGTAAATAGGTTTTCAATATCCCTCCATCTCCGCCTTAAACCCTAGAAGCTAATTGAAACCCCTTTTTCCTCCATCAACGAACTATCAATAATCGTCTCTCTCTCTCACTCTCTCTCTCTCTCTTTCGTTAGGGCTTTTAATTTCTAATTTACACATTGTTGAATACTACTATTATTTATTCGGTTGTTTTTTCAGATACATGTTGATAATTAACATTCGTGATTCGACTATTCAATTTAACCCATTGCCTCACTGTACTCTCTTTTCTCTCTAAGAATCCATCACATGAAATCCAGTTTTTTTTAGATTGTTACATATAGTGGAGGTAATTAGATCAACGTAAGGGATGGAATGATTTTACATTTGAATTTGGCTTCAACAAATCATATTTTTTTTTAATATTTAGTATCCTTTGATTTTGGATTCATTATGTGTGATGTTTATTCACAGAATTGAACAGGGGCAGGGTCTATTCCAAAGGTACGTGCTTGTTTAGTCATATACAACTAATTAATTGATTGTCTTTCTTGATGTATTTGAGAATAACAAAATTATGAACAGAGATTTGCAGGAATGAATTTTATTCAACTTGCTTTGGAATGATCACAGAACCTACTTATATACAAAATGAATTAAGCTAACTAATTAACCTCCTCTAACTAACTTGTACAGGTTAATAACTAATCTAACAACTAATCTTTCAATAATTACAAACAGGCCCCTGTACTATACAAGTTTGAGGTAAAGGCAAGATTAGTTCCTGAACACATATTCTTCACCCCCCTCTGAAACACCCGACATTTTACACAACATATTTTAATATTATAAACATGGAAGCGCGTTCCCAAAACATATTTGCTGAATTTATATAACCATACTACTATATATTAAACAAACTAACTGTTTTATCACTACTTAATTTACAATCCATATTAATTACTTAACCATATTAATCTAAAATGGGTGTTATATAAAACTTTTCCAAACTTAAATTTATCAGAAGATCAGAGTCAGCGCATCAAGTCAAACATCCAGTCAGTCATCCACAACCCGAACCATAACTAACCAAAATCTGCAAAAAATTCAACAACGAGAGGATTAGCTCACGCTAAGTAAATGGAACTGTAACCGACAGTTCAACTCACAAGCAACAAGTCTTACAACTAATAAATTGTAACAAGTAAACACATAAGCACGTATCATCAAGAGGATCGGAGGTTCCTGGTATACCATCACAGAAACCTACCGATAGCTTGAGTACTACCTTCACTGACATAAGTACTTCCTCAACTATTTGTATCGAATGACTCAGATAACTATACAGTAGTACTCAAGCCCAACCAACCAACGTTGACCTCTGAATGAACCACATAGTTAACCAATCAAACAACCAACAATCAACAACCAATAACAATCAGCAACTACAAATCAACTAATCAATAGCACAATATAAACCAAACAATAATAACACAACGTAATATATCCAAAACTATCTCGGTTTACTCGTTGTAACTGAACCCGTTACAACTGAGTTGAACCGAGGATTACAGTAACCACTCACCGATATCTAAACCTCTGAACTCAGTTGTCTAATGTCACTAAGTTGCTGCCCGCTTATCTGGAAACACAATAATACCAAGTCAGTAATAATCCAACATCAATATTCATAACATATATATAACATATCATCCATCTCATAATCTCACTTAACATAACATCATTAAACTAATTTATACCATCTTTATATTTTATTAAACTATTATCACTATTCATACAAATACTACATATAACATATATCATATATATATTTCTTGTCTTATATAAACAAAGAATAACAATCAGATTTCAAGAACAGGGGGAGTACCAGCCGGCTATGAGAGGTACCCGCCGGCTACTCCCCATTCACCAAAACAGAATTGGCCCTAAACCGGGCTACCCGCCGGGTAAGGGGAGTACCCGCCGGGTACTCGCCCCAGACCCAGTTCTGTTCTTGCACAACTCCGAACCAAAACACAATTATACAAAACTATAGCTTCAAAATACGAATTTACTCAATAAATGACCACAAACATCAAATACTAACATAATATAATAATAAACAAACTATCCAACTTCAATCTTAAACATGCATCTTCATCAAATCCATATAACTTTACCCTAACTCAAAAACTCAAACTTGAAGAACTTATACAAACTCTAAAATCAAATCTTCATACAATCATCAATATAACATATAATCAATAAAGATTTAACAAACCTATACTATTTAATTTCAATTCCATACAAAATCAATTAATAACCCAACTTATTCAAATAATTTACAAAAGCATCAAGAACACTTACAACTTTGAAACAAAACAAAGAAGATGATGATATGAATCTGATGTTTAATCCCCAAAATCCCAAGATAAAACTTGTTTCTAATTTCTCTTTTGATTTTCAAGTTATGTATATATGTGTTTTTCTCAAGAACAAAGAAATGAAACCTAGAGTAAGAATGGTATGTGGAATGAGTCGGTTTAATCCACTGCCCCCAATTTTAATTCAGTGTAATATTTATCCCCTTTTAACTCTATTGTCTGGAATCTGAAAATGCCCGCGAAACAAAATATTTTATTTTACTATCAACTTTATTAATTTAAAACAAGTAACATTTTACTAGTCACAATAAAACCTGAAGCTCTTTTACTTGTTTATTTTCAAAACAACCATTTTAAATCATATTAAAATACTATTTAATTCCAGACCCAAAAACTGAGTGTTACACCCTCAAGCTGAAGGATGTGGATTAAACATGCCCAACTTGGATAACAATGATTTAAATTGTGCAGCGGGTAAAATTTTGGTGAGAACATCTGCTAACTGAGATTGAGTAGGAAGATAGCTCAGTTGAATTAAACCTTCCATGACCTTCTCCCGTGTGAAATGACAATCGATATCTATATGTTTTGTACGTTCATGAAACACTGGGTTTTTAGCAATGTGTAAAGCAGATTGCTTGTCACAATGGAGGGTAACAGACTTCAAATCATGAACACCCAATTCAGTAAGTAAGCGAACAAGCCAAGTCAATTCTGCAGCTGCATGACCCATGGCCCTATATTCTGCCTCAGATGAGGAACGAGCAACTGTGGATTGCTTTTTAGACTTCCAGCTAATAGGAGAACCACCAAATAAAACTACATAACCAATAACAGATCGCCTAGATATGGGACATGCAGCCCAATCTGAATCTGAAAAAGCATGTAAACTAAGCCCAGATGAGCCTTGTAGTAAAATACCCTGACCAGAAGTACCCTTTATATACTTGAGAAGATGATAAACAACATCTAAATGGTGTTAATGAGGTGACTGCTTGAATTGACTTAGAGTCTAAACAGAAAATGAAATGTCTGGGCGAGTATGAGTTAAAAAATTTAACTTGCCAACTAGGGATCGATAATGAGAAGGATCAGATAACAAGGGACTATCATCATTGTTAAACTTGATGTTCTGAGGTAAAGGAGTTACAGTAGAAGTAACATCCAAGAAACCAACTTGCGTTAACAATTCCTGAGTGAATTTTCTTTGAGTTAAAACAATACCTTTGGGTAAATAATGCACTTCCAGACCTAAAAAATAATGCAATTTCCCCAGATCCTTAATGGTGAATTCTTTGTGCAGAAAAGATTTTAAATTGGAGATGGTTGTAGGATCTGAACCAGTCACAATAATATCTTCCACATAAACAGCAACTATGGTGATATGTACATCAAATTTCTTGATGAAAAGGCTATAGTCATTCTTTGACTGAATAAAACCTTGTAACAATAAGGTTGAACTTAACTTCTCAAACCATTGTCTACTAGCTTGCTTCAAACCATATAATGATTTTTTTAATCTGCAAACCTTATTATCAGGATTAGGGATACCTTTTGTAATTTCATATAAACTTCCTCTTCTAAATCCCCATGCAGAAAAGCATTATTAATATCCATTTGATGAATAAACCATTGTTTGGAAGCAGCTAGTGCAAGAATACTTCTAACAGTAGCCATTTTGACAATAGGTGAGAAAGTGTCAAAATAGTCAATGCCCTGTTTTTGGTGATTACCTTGAATAACAAGTCTACCTTTAAGTCTTTCCAAAGTGCCATCTGATTTAAGTTTGACTTTATAAACCCATCTATTACCCAAGGCTTTCTTTCCAGGAGGTAAATCACATAATTCCCATATACCATTAATTTGTAAAGCTGCTATTTCTTTATGCATAGCATCAACCCAAGCAGGATTTTGAGAAGCCTCTTCATATGAGCAAGGTTCAGTGAAAATAGAGGGAGACTGATCACTGAATGGTAAGCTAGAATAAGCTACCAGATTACACCAATGCTTAGAAATGGATGCAGGAAAATCATACTGTTTTAGGTATGGAGGAACATGTGATCTTGCAGACCTTCTTAAAGGTTGTGTAGGAACAGTTTGAGATGCATCAGAATTAGATGATGGAAGAGGTGAAGAAGGAATGGAAGAAGATGGAATAGATGTACCAGGTGATGAAGTGGATATGGGAAGAAAAGAATGAGATGGATCATCCATGAAAAAAGGAAATGTGGTATTAGGTGTATGTTTGGGAAGATAATGAAAAGGAAAATGTTGTTCATAAAAAACATCTCTGCTGTATATTATCTCCTTAGTATCTAAAGTAAGACATTTATATGCCTTTTTACCAAAAGGATAACCAATGAATACACATGGAATTGCTCTAGGTGCAAACTTTAGTCTAGCATGTTTCAAAGTGGAAACATAACAGAGACAACCAAACACTTTGAGATGTGAATAAGAAGGTAAGGTGTCGTAAAGAAGCTCATAAGGAGATTTGTTGTTTAAAATGGAAAGAGGAAATCTATTGATCAAGTAAGAAGCAGTAAGAATGCAATCACCCCAGTAAGAAATAGGTAAATTGCTTTGAAAATAAAGGGCTCTAGCAGTTTCAAGTAAATGCTTATGGTTTCTTTCTACTATGCCATTTTGTTGAGGTGTTGCATTACAAGAAGTTTGATGAACAATTCCCTTTTGGGAATAAAAAACAAGAGCTTGATTGTCTCTTAACTTTATACCATTATCAGATCTAATGGTTTTGACACTAGCACTAAATTGGTTTTCAATGTATGAAATGTAAGCAATTAAAGCTTGGAATGCAACACTCTTAGTTACAAGTAATTGTGTCCAAGTAGTTCTAGAATAATCATCTACTATGGTCAAAAAATACTTGAAACCATTGTAAGTGGCATGAGAATAATGTCCCCAAATATCAACATGTAACATTTCAAAAACAGTACTAGTTTTTATAGAGCTTGAAGGAAAAGATAATCTATGCATTCTTGCTTTTGGGCAAGTATTACAGATTAAAGAAGGAATAGAAGTAAATGTTCAAGTGAGCTAATACATTTTATTCTATCAAAAGGTAAATGACCTAGTCTGCAATGCCATACTTGAGGTGTGACTTTGACAGCATTAGCAGCCATGGAACTAAAAAAATGAGGTGATTGCTTGTATGATCCACAAAATATAAACCATCTTGAACATTACCAAGGACCAGCGGATGCCTCATTGAAGGCACCTGAAGTAAACAGGAAGATGGTGTAAAAATGATGTTTGCTGAATAGAATTTTGCAAGCTTGTGTACAGAAAGAAGATTGAAATGAAACTCAGGAACATGTAACACATTATGTAAAAAAATATGTGCAGTCAATTTAATAGTACCTATGTGATGAATTCTAGCTTTAGAACCATTAGGCATATTAATAAAAGCAGGAGTAGTTATAACAGTATAATGTGTAAACATGCTTAGGTGAGGTGTAATATGATGAGTAGCTCCACTGTCTATAATCCATTGGTAGGAATGTATTGAAGAGATAAAACAGAATCTTTTACCTGCCATGAATGCAGAAGGCATGTCAGTAGAAGAATCTGTTTGTGGAGTCATGTTGTACATTGATAGAAGACTCATCAATTGTGTGATTTGCTATGGAGTAAGTGATGGTGATGTAACAGAGGTAGGCAAACCAGTACAAACTTCAGAAGAACTCTCATTTTGAACACAATGAGCAGATCTTTTACCTTTATCCTTATAATCCCTTGTATCTTTCAATGAAGGATTATTCTTAAAACATCTGTCCAAGCTATGTCCCCGAATCATGAAGTGAGTACAAAAGAATTTGGATCTTCTCCCATTTGGTGCAATACCAAATGTCACAGATTGATTATTTGCATTATTGGTAAACCATTTAGAAGAATTAGAGGCATTTGGTGCAGATTTATTGTGATAAGCAGCTAAGGCAATTGAATCAGTACCAATGGGGAACACATTAGTACATTCTCTCTGAGATTCTTCCTATAAAATGAGCCTATATGCTTGACTCAAGGTAGGTAATGGTTGCATCATCAAAATATTACCTTTGATATGTTTATACACATCATTAAGACCCATCAAAAACTGCATTGTTTGTTGTTCTTGAAGTATAGCCATAAAAGGAGAATATGTTCCACATGAACAATTAGGAAGTGACAACAATTACAAATATTCATCCCAACCAGTTTTCAATTGAGTGTAGAATACAACAATTGATGAATTACCTTGATAAAGTGAATTAATCTGCTTATGAATTTGATACTTTCTTGGAATATTGGATTGTGCATACCTCTCAGCTAGCTCATTCCAGATTTCTGTAGCAGTTTGAAAGTATAAAATGCTTCTTCTTATATCTGGTTCAACAGAGTGTAAAATCCAAGAGATCACTAGGTTATTACATCTTTCCCAAGTCACCAAGTGTGGTGAATCTGCAGCTGGTTTAACACAAGTACCATTAACAAAACCTAGTTTGTTCTTAGCACTAAGAAATATCTCTGCTGATCTCTTCCATTCATTATAATTGTCACCATTCAATTTCTGTGATGCTGACATGAAATTGTTCGAAGTATCTCCATGATGAACATACAACTCATTGTTAACATCAATCGTGTTATTTTGACTCTGTTCATTGCGCGAAGTGCTCGAATTTGTATCCATTTATCAGACGAAGAAATTTGATTGATGAACTAGGGTTTTTTTTTTTTACGATCGAGAAATTGAACTGAAATACCTAAAGATCAAAAAACTGCAAGCTGAATTCATGAAATCAACCGTAGAATCGATGAATTGAAGATTGAATTGAAGAAAGAGGGGAACAATTTTGAAGATTCGTGATGAAATCAATCAAGAAATTGAAAAAAAAAAATGGAACGAAGAAGCTCTGATACCATAACAAAATTATGAACAGAGATTTGCATGAATGAATTTTATTCAACTTGCTTTGGAATGATCTCAGAACCTACTTATATACAAAACGAATTAAGCTAACTAATTAACCTCCTCTAACTAACTTGTACAGGTTAATAACTAATCTAACAACTAATCTTTCAATAACTACAAACAGGCCCCTGTACTATACAAGTTTGAGGTAAAGGCAAGATTAGTTCCTGAACACATATTCTTCAAAGAAGGAACTAATGTGCGATTGATCGGATGGAAGTTCAAGTTGATCCTGAAAACGACCCGATATCGAAAAATATGGTAACCGTTCAGGCCAGATATCTATTTTTTGTCAAGCTTCAAACTCTGTAATGCTTACCTTTGACGACATGATTTGAGTTATCGTTCAAATTTTACATTTATTGTAGTTTGGTGCTTTTGTAAATCGGGTTTGAGGGGAAATGATCCTAGGCATTTGGTGGACACGGGATCTTGACCTTGGAGATGTATAAACTTATATTTTAGATATTTTATTTTTTTATTTTCTAACTTTCACATACGTTACATACGGGTGCTAAATTTAGACCTTTTGCATCACCCAAATTGAATTGAACTTTTTTGTAGGCTAATGAATTAACTAACAAGGATCTACTCATCATCATTGAATCCCTCTAATCAGGGTTGTAAAACACTGGCTACACGGCCGATTACTCGGCGTGTAATCAGTGAACGGGCAAGGGCCGAAGCGGTTCGGGCATAATCGCTTGAAAAACACGGTCAACCGAGGTCAAATTGGTCAACACCGATTACACGGTAAAATTCGGTCAAAACGGTCAAATTCGGTCAAAGGTCACATTTTAAAAGGATTTAATTAGGGTTTTTCAGCAAATCAGGAAACAAACACCGCTCGATCTTTCTTCCTTTTTCTCTGCACAGCTTCGCGACTTCAACAATCAACATCAACATTCCAATCGATCGAGGCTCTAATGTTTGCTGCAACCATTAAGCTGATACATTGGAACTTCTATTACAACTACATTTATTTGCATATAGGTGATTTTCTATCAATTTACTTAAATGCAGGTTGATCCTGGTTGTTTTATATATATACATGGGTAAAGCGGGTTAAACTGAAAAGGTTACTAAAAAGGATATGGATCAAAAGTTATGTGAAATGTCAAATGTATTCAAATGCATAGAAATTTCAAAATCGTTGATTAAAAGTAAATTATTATTGTAATACTGTAGGTTTAGTTTGTTATATCTAACACATCTATCTTTTTTAAAATTTAGTAATGTATAAAGCATGTTACAGGGCTGGATTTATGGACCTGATCAACCTGCACTTTGAAGATAATCTGCTTTGACCGGTTACACAACTCACCCAATTTACCACCTCTACCAGTATTTGTTATTATAAAAAAGTACGTACAAGTCTTGTGCTATTTGGCAGGAAGATGGCAAAAGGGATCAAATTGAAGACGATTAGGTACAAAAGGAGCAACATGCATAGAGGTAAGGAAGTGAGAACTCTTTGTTGTATCTTTAGGTGTTCTTCTTCGTGCATAGTTGGTAGAGGTGGCAAAAATGAGTTATCCTTTGGGTTTCGTAAGTAGTTTTTCAGGTCAAAACATGTGAGGTTGGGTTGACTTCACAGCACATTATTCTCTACGTTTATGAGATCATCAGGGAAAATAAGCAAGTGCGCTTTAAGTGTTCATATTTTTGATACAGGGAGCTAAAGTTCTTCTGGGTGGTAAGAGGGATAGGCAAATAGCTTAACGCTTACTTTCTATGGGCCTATAGTTATAGATGGCATTGAGAATAAGATGCTCATAGCATAGTGATTTCAATCATGTGTTGTAGGTTTTGGTGTTGAGGTGGTTGAAAATTCATCTCATATAAGTAATTTGATATTTTGAATCTTTGTTACTATGTGCACGAACTATTGGGAGCTGTTGCGCATGTCCATAGTTGAATCTTTGTCGTTATGTGCAGGAACTATTGGGAGCTGTTGCACATGTCTATGGTTTAAAACATAAAAAAGCTACAGATTGCTTGGGCCATTGATGCAGCAGATTTTTTTATTTTTTTTTTATGATCAAGAAAGATTGGACTGTGATCTTTTACATGGCATTGAGAATAAGATGCCATGGCATTGAGAATAAGATGCTCATAGCATGGTGATTAGTTTGTTCATATAGGTATTTTGGACACATTCACATGATCGCCACTCATATTTACAAGCAATGAGGAAACTGTGAATAACCATTTCTATGTTGACTTCTACGATGTACAATTATCATGTAGTTGCAATTGCTCCTGTTTTGTATTCTTAACTTTATTTTGTTATGCTATTAAATGTAAATGGCTGTAACTTTATTTTTCTAATGCAAGCATTCAGGCCTTCCGGGTTTCCTTCTGTTAGAATTTTACGTGCCATATTCAATAATCAATACCATGGGGTTTCCGGAGCCCCATCAAAGTGGGCTTATAGTGTAATTACATGTACAATTTTAAAATAGCGCAATACTAAAATGTGATCGGCCCCCTAAAGATAGCTCGTTTCGAATAAAAAAAACATCATGATGGCCCCCTCTATTAGTATATTTTGAACTTTTTCTAAGAAAAAAAAATCACAAACACCGATTTTAGTAAATTTCTAATCAAAAATACTTTAAGTGATAACTTTTGCCTCCCGTGATAAAAATTTTTGGATTCGTCACTGAATACTGATAATAAGTTCTTCAATTTTAGGTTATTGTAGTTGAATATGGTAGTATGTAAGACTTCTAACACCCTTTGGTTTTCTTCCACTTAATTTACTTAATAATGCAACAAATGAATATCTTGACATAATGAAACTTCACCCTATGTATCAAAGCAAAGGTTGGTAACGATGGTCGAGTTGGCATCTTTCATTTGCTTTCATTGATTTAGGACAAAACAAACTACTATCTTAGAAACTTATGCAATATCTTGGACATAAATGATAATTCACTCTATGTATCAAAGCAAAGGATGGTAATAATTGTAGAGTTTGTATCTTTTCATTTGCTTTCATTGATTAAGGACAAACTAATATCTTAGAAACTTATGCAAATGTAACCAATAGTATATATAGGACTTCAATTCCCCACATTCTCTATTTACTAGAGATATCCAAGAGAAACAAACTTACGAAATAATAGTCGTAGAGTTTAGTGTGTTTTCATTTGCTTGCATTATTAATTAATTCAAATTCTGGTATAACGCTCCTAAGTAATATGAGAGTTTAGTGTGTTTTCATTTGCTTGCATTATTAATTAATTCAAATTCTGGTATAACGCTCCTAATTAATTCAAATTTCATTCTCATTCTCCGATTAAATTATCTCACATGCTCATTTACAAACTATATAAAACCCATTTTCATATCATTCACCACCAATCTTCAATTTAATTGGGTACAAATCTTATGCAAGCACAAAACCATATAATGTTTTTTTCTTAATCAACTAGAAGTCTAGATCGCGCAAAGCTTTGATGTATCATAGTAATGATATGTTGTAAAAGGGATACCAACAATCTTCGCAAGATTTAAACATATGAGTATGGAAATTTTCTAGGTGAATGGAAATTAAAACACATAATCGTTTTAAATATAACATCATGAGTATATATAATTACAACGCAATGCTAATGTGTTGTTTTGACAGGTAATTGTTTTGCGTGATAATTTTTAACACCGCTTTGTTTAGTCAACGAGGTAATTCACGCTACAACGTACCTCAAAGCATTTTATGTAAATCTATGAGTAATGGCGGGGTGCATTTGTCGCACCGGATTTTCGGCATTGGTTTGATGCATCTTAATGACAAATATATCTTTAAGTGTTCAAAAGTTGGTGGTGAATGTGAGCGGGAGGTAATTGCATCAAACTTCTTAATTCGATCAAGTTTAAAATGGGTAACGATGGCGGGAGATAGTTGATGGAGTAAAGTGTCTTGCAAGTTTAGTTGTTGTACTTTGTTTGTTAAATGTACAACTAAAGATTGTGTACAATTGCTCATGATCAATGTTATGAACTACTATAACTACTTAATGAAATTAGATTTTTGTGTTAAAAAAGTCAACGAGTTCATTCACCAAAGGATAGGCGAATAGCAAATGCAAAGTACGTGTATTGAAATTGGCGCATGTAATAATAAAATGTATAAAGTTCGATAAGTATGTAAGTACGTAACTATAAACCATAATTTATATTTGAAACAACTTACATGTATACACGAGCTTGAATATAAAATCAATTGCAATCTAATAGGTCGTGTGTATACGCACGAGTTTAAGATTTAGTATTAATATATACAAAATATGAATTAGCAATTCTGATGCATCACACAGGTCAAATTCCGTATATATAAATTGTGAGTATATAGGAAATTAATGCCAATAACAACACATCGATCGTATTTGTAATTTGTAATTTATAAAAGGTGTGCACGAATGTGTGTACGAATGTGCAGGGGTGGAGTTAGAATAGGGGCAACGGGGGCAGCTGCACCCACAAAAGTTTTGAAATTACGTAAAAAATAAAAAATTTAAGGTATTAATGACAAATTTAAAATTTTACCCCCTCAAAATCATAGATAAACAAACAATAATTTTAATTTTACCCCTCCAAAGACAATTTCCAGCTTTGCCCTTGCGCATAAGCCGCAAGACCCACAAAACCCTGATTCATACGTACCACTACTTGCATGTATTTATCAACTAATTGCATGTTCCATCATATTTATTCTCCTCAAGTAGCTAGTATATATTGCTATAGTTTCCCAACTCAATTCCACTTTGGTTATACGGCATATCTAACACTATCTTAAATGCTCCATTATATGTCTCCTTTTTTGTGGGCCTATTTTCCACTTACATATATCATGTTGGGGTACCATCTCATACCTAACGTCCCCAACTAAAACATGGTATTAGTATCCTATACCAAACATATAACCAAAAACATGTGTTTTTCTTATATGATATATTGTCTCTAAATCCATTTACATCCTTGACATTGCTTCATCCAATATCATCACGTAAAGGTTTTATCTGGATCAAGTTTGTGTGACATTTGAATTTATTCACGTGAAATAGCGCTTCATCAACAATCATATAAAAGACAATTGGATTTGGGCTAACTAACCTAGTCCATCGTCTAATAGAATAAAGTTAGATGTGTTTTTAAGATATTTTCTTTTGTATTCGATCTTAACCGGTCTGATTGAACAACTTATTAGGTTATAAAATGTCGATGGCTAGTCCCTAATGCCAATTAAAGAATGTTGTATCAAATTTCTCCAAACCTAACTATTTTTGACGCATGATATTTAGAGATATGGTCCATCCTAGTCAACAACCTCAATGTTGTAGATCTAAAGATAAGCATATCATTAGGGGCCCACTAGTTTATTGATTTATTTGTGAAAACTTTGCCTATAAAAACCCACCTTCTTTCCTCAATTTCATCATTTGGGTTCTCATATTCTCACCCCGCTAGCTTCCTACAATTTTCTAATTCATTTCACCAGTTGAATTTGCTCATTATTGATTGATGGCTTCTTTGATACAAGAAAGTTGGTCAACCATAAATGAATTACAAGATAATTATGACGATTTCGAGTCGTTAGAAATCGATGAAACTCTTTTGAGGTCGATACTTGATGAGACACAGGTTGAAGAGGAGTGTGAGAATGAGATACTATCGAGCGTTATCCGGTCTTTAGAGGCTGAGATTAATCCAATTGTTGTTAACGATAATGACACGAGTTTGGAACTTGAATGGAATAACGAATGGGGAAGTTATTGTCATCGATTTTCAACCAATCAAAATTATTCGAAATCTCACGATGTAGAATATAATTGGATGGAGATAGATGACATGTACATCCGAAGTTATGAAGATGGAATGGGTGGTGTAATAGAGTTTAATGGTGTTAAAGATTATTCCCAAATTTCTTATGGGAATAACATTGAGGAGCAAAGTTATGGTGCTTTGTAATTTATGGTTACTCTTAATCAAAGTGTGTAGTAGTTCAAATATTTTAATTGATGTGACTTTTTCTTTGTAAACCAATTTACAATGTGTGTGTGGCTTTGATTGCCCTAAGCGTGTGACTACTTTGTAGATAACTTGAACTGAATAGTTAAAAGTTAAAGAAAGTTTCTTGAAGGGTACTACTTTTCATACCATTTATTTATTTTTAAATTAAAACTTTTTTAAATCACATTTTCTTACATTCCGTACTTTTCTATGCCTTTTCTGCACATTTTTATTTTTTTTAATAAAAAAATGTTATAATGAATATTTAAAAATAGTATGGAGAGACTCTCCGTTCCTAAATAGTTGTGAGAACTTAATGAGTTAGGTTTGTGAATTGACGAAAAGAGATAACACGCTACACAATATAATCATAAGGTGAAAAAAGCACATAATACATTTGGTCGTTAACTTAGACATTGGTTTACTCGGTGTGAAATTTATTTTTTAGACAAACAAGATAAAAAAAAAAAACATTTCTTGTCTAACTCTAGCTGTTTAGGCAAACGGTTGACTTCGGTTGGGAGTCGTTAACTTCGACTTCCCCATGTTAAAGACAAATATCTTAGAAAAACGTAAAACGACTCCCAATACTCTAAAAAAAGTTGTACGTAATCCTTCTTATCTTTTTTGCAAGTTATATTTACCATTTACCCTGTAATAATTTATTTAAGATAAAAATTCAATTCTTATTATTACGTGTTAGTTTAGTATAACTTTGTTAAAAATCATTTTTACTTGTAGAAATAGAAACAAATCGGGTCACCCAATTGGGCTTTCCTTGACGTCAATTCACTTGGGGCCCCAATTAATAACACACACCATACACGACATAAATAAACATCCACGTGTCGAATTCCAATTAGCCAAACCCGGATTGGAATTATCTGATCTATATTATTTCTGTATGCATACTATCGTGTACGATTTTCATGTAGCGGTGTAATTTATTTTTCTTAAACTAAAAATAATAATAAAAACAAAATCATTTTTTATCATCACATTAAAACCCTAGAATTTCTCTAAAATTCAAATTCCAAAACAAAACAATGAGCGAATCAGGTAAGGATTATAACCAGCAACAACAATACTATCAAGATCATCATCAGCAGCAGCAGTACGGAACTTTTCAAGGCGTTCGGAACTATCCACCGCCGCCGCCGGTCATCGGATTTCCTCAGCCGGCTCCACCTCCTGGCGCCGCCGGTGGTTCCTCGGCTAATCCGTACGTCCACGGTTATCAGGCCGTTACAGGTATGATGCTCGACCGGAGTTTTATTATTTATACTCAATTCTGGAATTATTTGGGTAATTTTTATGTAGAATGTGCTAATGTGGATGATCAGACTGTTAATTCTTAGTACAGTTGTTGAATTAGGGTTTACTAGTAGTATATAGTGGTAAGTCTGTTATTTATTGATCATCAGGGCGAAGTTTTTGTTTTTTTTATGTTGTTTGTTATATATGATTAGTTAATGAGATCAAGTTCAAAGTGTGATGGATCATGAATTTCTAGGGTAAAAGTTAGTACATAGTGTTAATTACTTGATCATTAGTAACTAAATTCAAGTGTTTGTGAGGACTTGAGGTAAGCTGCATTCAATGGCTAGTGGAAACTTGTTATAATTAGTAATAAGCTTATAAAAATATATGGTTAGTTGATATTATCTGTTACAGGTTATGCGGTTGCTGAAGGAAGACCGGTAAGAGAGAGGCGTCTTCCGTGCTGTGGTATTGGTATAGGCTGGTTCTTGTAAGTCGTTGACCTGTTTACGATTCTGGTTTTCGTTTACCTTTTTTTTTGTTGCGCTAAAGGAAATTTTGGTTTAGCTATACCATCACACTATTGTTGGCATTTAATAAAAAATAATGTCCTCAACAAACTGATTTAGCAGACTTGTTGGGAAAGTAGATTGATTTTATGATCAAAACTAGGTTATCTTTGATAGTTTGATCCATGATGGGCTATATTTGTTACAGTGTGTTTGCTAAATTGGAGTTGACTAGGTTCTAATATGTTGTGATTAAACTGATTGTGGTATTTGAAGGTTCATTATTGGTTTCTTCCTGGCGGCTATCCCCTGGTATGTTGGAGCTTTCATTTTAATATGTGCTAGATATGATCACCGCGAGAAACCTGGATATGTTGCATGTCTGGTTGCTGTAAGATTTCCCCCCACATTTGAAGATCCTAAAAGTTTCATTTAGAAAGCTAGAAGGTTGTCTATTCTGTTCAAAGTGTAATTCTCGTCACTTGTGTTGCAGGCTATTCTTGGAACAATTGCTGTGATTTGCGGTGTTACTGGTGATGACTGGGATTGGGACTGAGGTAGCAAAATAAGTGTTAAAGAGATGGGATTGATGCATACATGAAATCTATTCTAGTGAAGGTTCTCGTTGAATGTCTGTTGTAATGGTTGCATTCCCAGTGTGAATTTGTTACTATCAATAGTGAATATAAAATAATTACCTTTCCTCTGATCCGATTGTTACAGTTCATATTTAAGAGATCGTGCTTCATTATGTTTTAGTTTACCCGTGTAACACTAAATCTACTTCAATGTTGTTTTTAGTACAAGTTAATGTGTATTGAAAATCAAATTTGATGATCTACTTGGATATAAAAATGTTATTTCATCTTAAAACGCACCAACAGAAAGTTGAAAAAGATGGTACAAAGTTCAGACATACATCTAATCGTGATTAATTTAATAATCCAGTTGAGAAGAGAAGCGCTTGAACTTGCCCGCTGGCAGTAGAACCATAAGCTACAGCTGATGGGTGCATGCACTATGAAAGTTGGTCTTTTTCCTTGGGTACCTTAACATGAAGTCGTAAATTGGTGACATAAATTAAAACAAATGTGATCCGAAGTTGTTTGACTCTTGAGATTGATCGTCTCACATATTACTACTCCTACCGTCCCAAACTAAGTGTTCAATATCAATTGGCATACAATTCAATAAAAGTGGAGATCATCACAATCTACGTTTTGGGAGATTATAGACTACCCATTAAATAGATATGAACAAAATACAACAATGATACCAAACAATACAAAAACAAGCCACCAATATTACAAGCAGTAATAAGGAGCTAACTAAGAAACACCTTGCTCAACAAAAATCATAGACCACAGGCAACATTTGGCCAAAACCAGTAAGTACCCAAACATACAGCAGCTACAAATAAACAAAAACAAAGACCTGGAACAATTAAAGAAGGCCAGGCAACCAACTCACACATTAACTGAAACTTCAAGCAGCCATCTTCCATTGATTCCACATGATATTTAGAGCAGAAAACCAGCCATAGAATCTCAACTGTACTTCCTGGAACAGATCGGGGACCAAAACATTCGAGTCCTTCAACACTTTATTATTTTTATAAATCCAAATCAAGTACCACGCAGACCAAATGACACTAATTTATAAACTGACCCATTTCCACTATGTTTAACTCGTCAATGCTACCACACACAAATTGTCCGAAACCCCATTAACAATGTAAACTAATAAGTAACAGATTGGCTAAAAACTTAGTGTAAGACTATTACAATGTGAAGTTGTGAACTAGTAAGGGTCATATTAACCATTAAAAAAAATGTGTTTTTGATTAATTAAAGTTTAGATTGTACACTTATCCTGGAACAAACCAAAATATATTACACGTTAACATTCTTGGTTAATTCTAAGCTCACTAAGAAATCGTTGGATATTCTTTAGTTTCACCTCTAGACTGATTTACAGCAACTTTGGTTAACAGCATTGGTAATGGACACATTGGTATGCCTTCTTCTTTTTTTCTATTCTAGATAACAGTTGGATTTATTATCGGCTATTCTACAAGAAAAATTACACTTTTTGATGAATCTTTAACCACCTATAAACTAATACTTCCAAGTTCCAATATCTAAGCGATCAGAGCTCATCGCAACTTCAATAGTTCATAATTCATCGTTTATGCACAATAGTTCAAGTGTGACGAAAACAACCTAAATCGATAAACAAGTACTTTTCAGTTTTAAACTAAATAAAGATTCAATTTTTACTATCAAAAAACCTCAAACAGATGAGATGTAATTGGAATGTAGATACATATGAGGCAGTTCCCTGAATTAAACACAACGGAAAAACAAAGAACAGTCACGTGCAAACCCCTTGAGTCTGCCCCCATAATATAACCATTAATTAATTTAGGCCGGGTGAAATTGACATCTCGCTTTTTATTATTTAATCGCAAGACATCATTGGATCGGCCATTCATTCAAATAATAAAACAATTAAACGAAAAATAGATTGATGATTGTAAGATCTCTTGATCTGAGCAAAAGCAAGTTGTAAGCTTGCTTCGACGGTTTGAATCGAGAGATATTTTCGTTATATGCCGGCAACGGAACTCAGGCGACATGGCCGGAAGGCGCTCGCTCGACTGGTTCTCTCAAAAGGCAAATATCACAATTTCGAATTCAATAAAATGTGTTTTGTATTTATACAATTATACAACACATCCTGTTTCTTATTAACCCTAATTAAGGCCCAACTCTGTATGTTTGGGCTGATGCTATGGGCTTTTTACTTCTCACCCAACATTTTTATTTTCATATTCATATGAATCATATTCTATCTATTTTATTGAAACATTAGAAATTTAATTCAAATTAAAATATACTCTATGCATCCCAATTTTTTTATTTCGAATTCAATAACATATGTTGAATGAATGTTAATTTTGCCTCTATATTTAATGCAAGTTTGACAAAAGTCCATGTAAATTTGGAATACATCTTATAAGTAACCAACTAAACTTACTTGAAAATGGGTCGGAGAGACCATGACTTTGGCTAACTTACTTGCAACCTAACAACAAAGCAAAGTGAAACCAAACTTTAAGTGAAAAGCACATAGGGAGTGCTTGAGTCTACCCACAACTCATTCATATCAACATCACGTCAACACGAAAACACTAAAAGCAAAGTTTAAGACGTTATGTCAAAACAAAGTCACCGAACTTGGTTTTGAGTAACGATTAAAGTGTCATTGTTTTTTGAGTAATACGAACCAATATCCGTGTATAACTTGGTTTTAATCTGTTGTTGAAATTGATGGTTACAATTATGTTGTAACAAGAGATTAAACCTAGTTGGGTACCAATTAAACATGCTAAATTTAGGCTACGGAACTTTGTTTTATGTCATATAATATATATATATATATATATAGAGGGTGTGGTTCAAGTAAAAAGAAGCTTAAAGTAAAAAGGGTAGGAAAAAATGTTAGATTCCATATTTGCTTAAATTATTCAAAAGAAAATGGTTCATGTGGATCAATACGAAATGAAGAAACATATATTAAACTTGTACAGACATACTTCGCCAAGATGATGCAATTTCATTTATAGAATTATACATATGCTCATTAAACCTTAAAAAATGACACATATTCCAATACATTAATGTTCAAAATTTATCTTTAAATTTATTCAAGTGCATACTACTTTATTTATCGGCAGAAACATATACACTAAAATGACAAACAAAAATAATACATAAAATTAGTATAAAAACAAGACTCACATATTATTTTTCATTCTTTTGACTTTCTATTTTTATTTCAAGCCTCTATAATTTGATCAATATAAATCATACTAACCTTCTAAGAGTAATTTATTGGAGTCACCTTCTTTGTTTCATTGAATAAACTCTATCTCACAAGTCACAACAAATACTACTTTTCAATTTATGTCCACTTTTCTAGCTCCTACAATTAATTCTGTAAGTGATCTTCTTTGCATGTAATCGTATATATCTTTATGTTGCATGTGATGATTGCCTCTTTTAACCAATCTTTTATATTATTGCATATTGTTTAGATAGAAATACAAATTTGCTTGATAGGTAGAATCAATATTAACGTCTCTTGATTGTATGATTATATTGTATTTTTGTTTAGTACGTAGAAAAACAAACTTCTTTGGGTTGATCTTTAAAGTACAATCCACTACTTAGGAAGATAACAGTACATGACTTATCACTTATATAGAGATAACAGTACGGAATTATATGCCGCCGCCGCTTTGCACGGGTAGAGGTGCAAAAAAAAACCGATTTTTTTTAAACCGATCGGTTAACCGAAAACCGGTTTTCATGCTAACCGGTTATAAAAAAACCGAACCGGTTAATAGGTTTTTGGTGCATCGGTTTTTTTACCGGTTAAAACCGGTTTTTTGCGAAAACCGGTTAAAACCGGTTTTTTTCGGTTTTTTCGGAAAAAATAGCCAAACGGCTATATAGCCGTTACCAGCCCCATTTATCCGTTTTTTGGCCCTATTTGGGTGCCTTTGCCCCCCTAAACCCTCTATAAATACACTTGGATGATTTGGGTTTGAAAACACACCAAAATCTCTCATATTCTCTTATATTCTCTCATATTCTTACATATTATTTCATATTCTATTATTCTCTCAAAAACTCTATATATATATACATACATACTTTTTTTTGCTAAAATGGAAAACATACATTCTCAAGCTTCTGCTTCCGGTTCCGCTTCCGTTGGTAGCACTGTACAAAATAAAGTTTACACAAATGTTGATGTCGTGCAAGTTAGATCAACGACCCGGAACCCGGAAATTTGGGTGAATTACGATTTGTGCGTTATGAGTGATGGGTTTAGTAAGGCTCGTTGCAAAAGATGTGGGAAGTTCTATAACCGCACATCAAACTCAACATTAAGAAGTCACATGACCTCGGCTTGTAGAGCCGCTAGTCAAGATGCCTCACAAACGACACTCGGTTCGGATGGTGGGGTATTTATATACGATGCCGAAGCTCTTCGAGAAGATTTTACCAAGTTTGTCATCCAAGAGGCGCTTCCATTCAACCACTTTGACAACCAACGGCTTACGAGTATCATCAAAACGAGACTACAACCGCGATACCAACAAGTAAGTCGTACTACCCTTAGAAACGATGCGTTTAAATTGTGGATAAATGCTAAAAAAGATATAATTGATGGTTTTCTAAACTATAAACATGGCGTTTCTATTACTTGTGATGTTTGGACCGTACCACATGGTACGGCAAATTCTTATTTAGCCGTTACGGCCCATTGGTTTCATCCCGAGTCTTGGTTGTTAATGAAACGTACAATTGCTTTAAAATTGTTTGGTTATCCGCATACGGGATGTAACTTGCGGAAAATTTTAAATGACACTTTAATTGAATATAATTTACACGATAAAGTTTTTACAATTTCACTAGATAATGCGTCAAATAATACGAGAGCTATGAATTTACTAAAATTACGTGTAAAACCAATTTTAAATGGCGCTTTTTTCATTCTCGTTGTGTTGCTCATATTATAAATTTGTCCGTGCAAGCGGCATTAAAAATATGTGATACTTTACGTCAAAAATTTAAGGGTTTATTAGTAACTATATATAGTTCTAGTAACGAACGTCAAATTAATTATAGACGTTTTCGTGTACAATGTGGTGAAACTCCCCTAGGACCATGCTATGATAATAATACTAGGTGGAATTCTACTCACATTATGTTTGAAAATATTTTAAGACAACGTGATACTTTAAATGCTTTTAATACGTTGTTAGTTGATAGAAATAAGTCGGTAGCTATAACCGATTACGAATGGGATCAACTTTATGATTTAACGTCTTTTTTAGTAGTTTTTAAAGATGCTACTACTATATTATCGGGTGTATATTACCCAACTAGCCCTTTAGTTCTAAACCAAATTTTTATAATGACTGAAAAATTAAAAGAATTTGAACTTTCGTCATTTCCAATGTTTAGAAAAATGGTTAGAGTTATAAAAAAGAAATTTATAAAATATTTTGGTAACATGCCTTTGGTTTTTAGTTGTGCCGCCGCACTAAATCCAACTATAAATGTTGGCGGCGTACAACGTATACTCACAACAATAATGAAAAATTTGGACTTAAACTTAACCGACAACCCCAACTATATTACAAATGAAATTATTAGATTTGAAAATGGTTTTACACAATTGTTTGAGATTTATGTAACAAAAATTGGTTACCAACCAAACTCACTTGTGGACTCCATGCGAGCGGGAACATCTCGAGCATCATCGAGTGACATAAGCATAAACCTTTATAATGCTTTACTTGAAGACGCTACAAAGCGTCAACGTACATCGGCTCCAACAAGCGAGTTGGGACACTATAAGTCTACAAACTTTTTAACCACTTTAAGTGTTGAGGATTTCCGTAATTTTGATATTTTGAGTTGGTGGAAAGAAAGAGAAGTACAATTTCCAATTTTATCCGCAATGGCTCGAGATTTATTAGCCGTCCAAGCTTCGACGGTAGCTTCAGAATCGGCATTTTCTAATAGTGGTAGAATTTTATCGGAAAGAAGGTCAAGACTAACCGCTGAATCCGTTGAAGTATGCGTGTGTTTGAAGGATTACTTGGACGGGGTAGATAGGATACAAAATGTAACAACGTTAGAAGGTCCACTATTAGGTAACGTTGAAGAGATTATCGAAGATGAAGAAGTCGCATTAGGGATATCACCTCCAACGACCGAATTAGATGAAGGTGAATTTGAAGAACTTGAAGTTGAATCCGTCGATGAAGATGAAGTTTGGGATGACATAAGTGGTTAAGTGTATCCGGGTGATGGTCATGCCGAAGCTCGATATACTTTACCATTTTTAGTTGTAATTGTATCATTCAAATAAAAGTTATGTTTGTATGTTTCCATTTTTAGTTGTAATTGCATTATTTACATTTCCAAGTTATGAAGACTTTTTCGATTCAATTGTTTTTTAAGAAGACTTATATAAGACTTTTGGAGTAGTTCTTGATCAATTATGTTTCCATTACTAATGTACTAACATTCCAATCAAAAAGATTTGGCCCAAACGTTGGTTTTTTTGAAAACGCCTTACGCTATTTCGGTAAATTCTATTATAGACTTTTCTGACAAAATATTTTTTTTAGGAAGATTGGTAAGACTTTTGGAGTAGTTCTTGATCAATTATGTTTCCATTACTAATGTACTAACATTCCAATCAAAAGGATTTGGCCCAAAAGTTAGTTTTCTTGAAAACGCCTTACGCTATTTCGGTAAATTCTATTATAGACTTTTCTGACAAAACATTTTTTTTAGGATGATTGGTAAGACATTTGGAGTAGTTCTTGATCAATTATGTTTCCATTACTAATATACTAACATTCCAATCAAAAAGATTTGGCCCAAACGTTGGTTTTCATGAAAACGCCTTACGCTATTTCGGTAAATTCTATTATAGACTTTTCTGACAAAACATTTTTTTAGGAAGATTGGTAAGACTTTTGGAGTAGTTCTTGATCAATTATGTTTCCATTACTAATGTACTAACATTCCAATCAAAAAGATTTGGCCCAAACGTTGGTTTTCATGAAAACGCCTTACGCTATTTCGGTAAATTCTATTATAGACTTTTCTGACAAAACATTTTTTTTAGAAAGATTGGTAAGACTTTTGGAGTAGTTCTTGATCAATTATGTTTCCATTACTAATGTACTAACATTCCAATCAAAAAGATTTGGCCCAAACGTTGGTTTTCATGAAAACGCCTTACGCTATTTCGTTAAATTCTATTATAGACTTTTCTGACAAAACATTTTTTTTAGGAAGATTGGTAAGACTTTTAGAGTAGTTCTTGATCAATTATGTTTCCATTACTAATGTACTAACATTCCAATCAAAAAGATTTGGCCCAAACGTTGGTTTTCTTGAAAACGCCTTACGCTATTTCGGTAAATTCTATTATAGACTTTTCTGACAAAACATTTCTTTTAGGAAGATTGGTAAGACTTTTGGAGTAGTTCTTGATCAATTATGTTTCCATTACTAATGTACTAACATTCCAATCAAAAAGATTTGGCCCAAACGTTGGTTTTTCCGAAAACGCTCAACGCTCGGAAAAAAACTCAATTATATAAAAAACCGGGTTGGATCCGGGTTTACAACCCGAACCGGTTGGAAACATTTATACCGAATTCGAATCCGGAAAAAAAACCGAAAAAAAATAACCGGTTAAAACCGGGTCAAAACCGAAAAAAACCGATTTCGAACATTTAAAACCGAAAAAAACCGATTCCGAAAAACCGAAACCGAAAAAAACCGAAACCGATAAAAAACCGGTTTTTAAAAAACCGATTTTTTTGCACCTCTATGCACGGGTACAAAGCTAGTTTTGATAATAATTCAAGGCCCAATACTGGATTTGGAAAATAACTTATGTACATCTACCTTATCAAGTAGGAAGGGGCTAATGCTGGTGGTTTATTTATTTGTAATTAAATTGCATCAAGTGTGGAGGGGAATCAGATACACATGAGTGGATGATAGATCTCATTGTTGAAATAGAAGACGATAAAGGGACGACTCTTAGAAGAAGCTTTGTATAGATTTAATTTACATTTACTAAGAGATCAATGTTGCAGATTAGCTCAGAGTTTATGTTCTTTATCTACATGCTATATCTTATGAGAGATGACCAAATGGGCGGCTTCATTAGGTAATGGGTCAAAACGGACCTGAGGGTCAAACATGTCATACAAAGTAACATCTTTAAGTACTATAGTAGCTCTTATTTAATGGTCAATGCATTATGCTTGATTTAAAAAGCAGTATAAGTACTATAGTAGCAATCTAATGTTCAAAGTAAAACGGTTTAAGAGGTGCTAGCAGTTGCTGGTGAACGACTAAGAAGGTAGATCGCCAATCTTTTTACTGTTATTATAGCTATTTGCAGCAAGCTTTTACCTTTCATACAAAGTAACATCTTTAAGTTTTGATGATTTTTCTGGTGGATGTGGTTGCTTAACTGATGTATACAAAGATCGAACTCTCTCTCCTTATAGTGACCTGCGTTCTTACTAGCTATGATATATATGAGTGTGGTTGTAACGTTTTGATATGTGTTTTCTAGGCTTACGCTGCATCTTAAAATAACAACAAATGTTTGTAAGATTATCAAAGATTAAAAGTCATTGCTATTAGGTAATTTATAGTTCAATCTTCTTTCATAATTATTATAAATAGATTGAAAAAAGAAAGAACCTCTAGTTATAGGGTTCTTAATAATGCTTACAAGTTTGATTCAAGAAGTGACAATAATAACACGTATGCATCTGCCCATATGAGTACAAAACATCTATAACTCCTTCCATGTTGATCATCTACACATATTGGCAGCCTCCATAACCTACCAAAAAAATCACAAAGATCTCCATGTCAGCATCCAAATGTCAATTAATCATTTAAAAATGTAAACTTGACTTCAACTATTTTGATGGCAGGGTGAAGTTGACCACTTACTTGGGTCACTAACTGTAAGGAGACCGGAGTTTTTAAAATGACAGTTCCAAACATTTCTTCCATTAGCCTGATAGTACAAGTTCATGGCTATGGAGGCATGGTTGATCACGTTATCTGGCGTATAGCAAGCGCCACCTTTTTGCAAGATACCACAGTTCACTTGTGAACATGCAAAATTAATGTTCTCCAAGAGAGTCGCTTGGCTCGATGATGGTTTTGCCACACACCAAGTTTTCTGCAATTCCATTAATAAAAAGGCTAACTTTAGTTACTAATCACACTATATATTTTATTCTTGTCTTAATTGCCAATCTTGAAGCTTTGGCCTTCAAGATTTAAAAGGAACATGTCGAAATGCATCAAGATCACCAAAAAGATACAATTTTTGTTTGCTTACTAATATAGTAATGTGGGAAATCTTGATTTCTTATACCTGTGCATGAACCAATCTCAGTGTCCCAACTACAAAACAAGAAAGTCCACAAGAACAATGACGATATAAGCAAACTTTGTGATGTACAAGTCAGGTATGCATTTGTGGACCAGTTCAAAGAAGTAAGAAGGTAAGTTACCTGAAAGGAAGGACAACAAGAGGAGGAAAATAGAAGCAGATAGTTTCCCAGTCATTGATGCTATTTGATGTCTTGTTGTGTTGTTTGTGCAGGGAAGCAAAAGAGGTATTTAATGGAAGTCTTGAGGAGTCCCCTGTGCAAAGAAATGGAAAAAGGAAAAGGGTTTGCAGATTCTATTACTAAACTTTACAGCTTTATATGTTCCACTCATCTTTTATATTTATGTAACTCATGCATAGAAATTTGTACTTTTTGTGGAATTCGATCTCATTTACCATTTTGAAGTTGGGAAAAGAAAGCAACTTTAACATTGGCCATTGGGTATGCATCAACTTTTATGTTTAAGGGTGTATGCATGTCTTGATCCATTTTATGCAGGTTAGTCTGCATATGGTAGGTTTGATTGTTTATGGTCAAACAGTTGTATGTAATCAGTCAGTGTTTAAGGAAGAAAAAATAGAGTATGATGTCACATAGCAAGGGAAAATTAATTGAGATCCACAATGAAATTGTTGAATTTGATGTACCTTCATAAGAAAAAAGAGAATGAGGTACTTTTGGCCATGTGAATTAGATCTAAAACAAGTACTTCAGGGCATGTGACTTCTACATCAAATTTCATGAGTGTCGATTAACATTTGTTTAACTTTAATCCTAAAACAAATGCATCTCGGCATTGTAAGTACACATTTTGAGATAAAAATATTTATTAATGTGAATTTTTCTACACATTCTTCGGTCGGTTAAAGCAAAAGTTATAGTCTTTAAACTAATGCAAGTTATATGAAAACACGAATTGTGTCACATAGAGATCTAAGGGCAAACAACATATTATCTATATCCAACTTTGCAAACAAAAGATATTCAACTTTGGACTAGTATAGGCTACACCTACTGATCCAATTTTGGGAGGGTAAGTTATTTATTTAATTATTATTACATAAATTTTAAAAAGGAGCCAATAACATTAGCATGCATATGATGACTTTTTGTTCATATCCACATGTTCAAAATCTATGGGGCCCTGGGGATATGGGTGATATAGATAGAAGTACATCAAAGTTGTTGCTATAATTTATACAAACTCACACTAAAACATGATAGGAATGGCAACTGGAGCAATTTCCAGATCAGTGTGGCTTCTTTCCCACAACAAAATTGTATCCACAAATTCAAATACAAGTCATAACCTTACAAATAGAACTTATTTTACAAAAAGAATTAGAATTCCACCACAAAAGTTCACCCCTTTTCACCTCACTTCCTTCTCAACTAAGGCTGCTGCTGTTTCTTCAGGTAATGATTTAACAACCCATTTTCATATTTTTGTTATGTAATCCTAATTTCTTCCAGTTTGACATCATTTAAATGCTAAGTGGTCACAATGGCATGTGTTCAATTGCTCATTTGAAAACAAAAACAGGAAGGTAAAAAAAATGGGATCACAATTTCTAGTTGCACATTGAGTTGATACTCTAGTTTGGACTTTATAAAGATGTTAGTCTGTATGATGATACAAAATTTAGCAAACGTTTATATGAAATGCGATTTTTGTAACATAATGCAATTTATGTAATGTGGGAATGTACAGTAGGAAATACTGAGTATGCAGAAGAGCCTGCAACAAAGGTCAAGTTTCAGACATCATTAAGTCTTCCTGGTTGCTCAACTTCCTTATCTCTGATTGGAACAGGTTAACACTTAATACCAATTGCCACAATTTTCACTTCATGAAATCTTTTTATAGTTTGCACAAACTGAACTCTTTCTTTGTTTATATTTATCTTTAGGATTCAGAGAAAAAGTTTTTGCAATAATAGGTGTTAAGGTATATGCAGCAGGGCTATATCTAAACCCTTCTATCTTCGATAAATTAGAAGCGTGGAAAGGTCGAACAGCAGCTGAGGTTCAAGACGATTCTTCATTGTTTGACTTACTTTATCAGGGTACTTACAGTTTTCTTGTGTATGCGTACTTGATATCTAATAATTAGGATGGAAATGCTTACATGATTATTCATGAAATATAGATTCTCTAGAGAAAACATTACAAATAGTTCTAGTCAGAGATATTGATGGGAAGACTTTCTGGGATGCACTTGATGAAGCCATTTCGCCACGAATTAAGTCGCCCAGTGTAATTGACAAAACAGCACTTTCGACATTCCGTGGTATATTTCAGGATCGGCCATTAAAGAAAGGAGCTTTCATATTTTTGACTTGGGTTGACCCCTCCAAAATTCTGGTTCGTTTCACCTCTAGTGAATATTTTTTTTTATTTAATAAGCATTTGTTACCAATAACAAGGGACTAAGTGTCAAAATGAGTGAGGGTAGGTGGTTTGGGTGACAGGTAAAAAAAGGGTGGTTGTACAAATTTGAAATTCGTTAATCGTGGTTACATTAACAATTACAGTAATAAGATCTTTGAATAAAAATAATTTAAGGAGGTCTAATGCAATTAAACATTGGGCAGCTTTCAACCCATTTGAATTGTTCTAACTTGACATCATCTTTTGGATTTGACCCCTTTGATACATTAAAGTAATAAAACAACCCAAATTGACCCATATGTAAACAGATCAAAATTGCCAGTCTATACATGAGTTTAAAACTTAAAACTGTTGCCATGAACAGATTCACTTGTCATCAGAAGGGATACCAACGGATGTAGAAGCTACAATTGAATCAGAAAATGTGACACTCTCCCTATATGACGTATTCTTTGGACGTACCCCAGTTTCTCCTACCTTAAAAGCTTCAGTCAGCAACGGCTTGGCGTCGTCCCTCAAGTAAAATCAGTTATCACTTAGCAACGGTTTCACTTCATGTAACGAGTCCTTTTAAGTTTTCTTTAATAAATTTAGCATCTTTATGCTTGTAAATTCTCCAATAAATGAGTTGTGATGATAATTATGATCATATGGTGTGGTCTGGTCTTATCTTCTCTAGCATCTTTACAACTTCTGACATATTTGGTCTTTTGGATGGCTCTGACTCTAGGCACATTAGTGCTATGATAAATACCTGGTTAATTTCATCTATAGAATAGCACTTTAATCTGTTATCAAGAAAGTATTCTTCCTTCTTTTCTTGAACGACTGCTTTCACCTGTTGTAGCATAATAGTCCACAATTACCACACTACTCAACCATTAAAAAAGGTCAAAACTCTGACTTTCAAAAACTTACCCACGTTACAAGCCTCGTTCCCTCCTCAATAAACGCTTCATCTGTTGGTTTTCTTCCAGTTAAGAGCTCAAGTAAAACAACACCAAAACTGTAAACGTCCCCTTTCGTTGTTGCTCTTCCCGTGTCAAAATACTCTGGAACAAACAAAGATATTAGTTCAAAAGAGTTTTCTCACATTCACCTATGAATGGGTCAATTTGGGTTGTATTTGATCTCAAACGGGTAAAATGAGCCCACAATATACAGTTGTAATGGAGCAAGCTTTAATCACATCGAAAGATATTTTTTTTGTTGCTTATGAGAGGTTTTGTGAGTTCATACCAGGGGCTAAATATCCAAAAGTTCCGGCTACTAAAGTGGACACATGAGTCTTATCTTGCTCCATCAGAGTGGCTAACCCAAAATCGGAAACTCGAGCCTCCATGTTTTCGTCTAACAAAATGTTGCTAGATTTGATATCTCTATGGATGATATGAGGGATACAATCATGATGAAGATATGATATTCCCCTTGCAGAACCTACTGCTATTTTGTATCTTGCATCCCAGTCTAGGACTATGTCCATTGCTCTTCCTGCATCACTCATAATCATTGTAATCAATCATCATTTTCATATTTGACTCTTAAAATCAAACGGCTAAACTTCAACTACAAATTTAGTGTCAAAATTTGCAATACTTGAGAGAAACTATGATCATAATATTATGAGCTAGTAACATAGAGTGAAAGTTTTGTGTTCATAAAAAAGTTCATATAGTTATAGATTAAGTCAAAAGATTTGACCTCAGAAGTCAAACCCATACCATGTAGAAGTGTGTCCAAACTTCCATTAGGCATTAACTCATAGATCAGCAGATTAAAATTCGTCGCGCTGTAATAACCATAAAGAGTAACTATATTTCGATGCTTTATATCCCCCATTGCTTCTAACTCTCTCTCAAAACCTCGGTCGTGCTCTGTGGTTTCTTTGCTTAGCTTCTTGACAGCAAAAAGTGTTGATTCATCTATCATCAGTCTATAAACAGTGCCATAACCTCCAGAACCAATCCTATCTTTGCTGGTCAATTTCATGGTCTTCTTCACGAAAACATTCGACTTTAGGGACTTTATTTTTTGTGATCTGAACAGCACCAACTTCCCGCCTGAGTATGCACATCAATATATATATATGAAGACAAAAACTAAAAATAACAAACCAAAAAAAGAGAGATTTATAATACAAAGTGATACCAGAAAAGCTATCTTGGATCACCAACTGCTTTCGTTTCCATCGACGGTAGCAAAGGATTGATATCGTAATCTTTCCGATGACAAAAGCTAGTACACATATCGTGATGTATAATCCCAGAAACAGAGCATTACCCATGTGGTTTTGTTACAACTGAAATGAATATGGTATAAATATCCACCAAACAAGATGGTATGTTAGGCATGGGAATTTAAATATTGTATCATGATTTAGATAATAATATGTAGGACTTGAGTTTCTTTGACTTTTTGCATAGTCTCATAAGTCAAAGGGTCCTACTATCTATATGTGATCTTGAACCTTTGACACTAAAATAGAAATGCAGCATATATGAGAATTATATGATTCAAGAAAACCAATTGGTAAAGTGAAGAAGGGAGAAAGAAGAAAACTTGTTGAGGTATCTGCAAGAATGTGAGGAAAATAATTGTGATCCTATAAAGGGTGCTACACAAAGAAAAAGGAAATAACTTTATGTTGTTTCACTATATATAATTATTTGACATTATGTGTCACCCTGTCACCTTGTGACAAAGGGACCATGTAAACAGACATGTGTCATTTTCCGATTGGAAATGCAATTGATCCGTATGGATTATTTGTTGTGGTAGATGTTGTGATCATTAAACTATGAAAGATAGGGAAGTAGACTGTTATACCATAAATGGAAGGTAGATTGGGGACATGTGAAAAGCTTTTTTGTTGTTTGGGTCCATACCCATAGCGAACAGCTGTTGTTATGAAGAAAATTTGGTAGGAGTTGGGTGGAAATTTATATTTGCAGCAAGATTGGATCTTTTTAGTCAAAAAAGGGGCATTAAATTAATCATGGCACATTGGCACTTGTACTTATCTATATTAGATCTCACTAATTCCTTTCAGTTGTATTTGTATTGTAGTATCTGCATCTTTGATCTTCCTAGTCGACGATGATTATGCAAAATACCTCGTCACATGTACCGAACAAACTTACCTTCTCCCAAAGGAAGGGTTTTATCGATTTACAATAGATGAAACATAGGCTTCAAGAAATAAGACTGAAGCAGCTTATCTATTAGAAAAGTTTGTCGGGCAAAGGTGGATCAGTTAATTGGATAACCATTATGGGGCATTTAGTTCAGCTTGATTTACCTCTCAAGAGATGAGTACCAGTCTAACAAACATCTAATGATACGAATGGTCGATACTTCAACCTTCAAATTTAAGACGAGATCAATCCTTGTGGTTTGACAATTGCTTCTCTAGTATATTCACATTTTGGTAACATAACTGAAAAAAATTATCAACTGAATCTCTTGATCGATCTTTTTAGATCTTAGTAAGGCAATCATTCCCTGAACCACGGGGATGCTATTTATCAAAGAATTACAATAACTATATAGACAGACGTTACTTACTACAAATAGAAAATATTAAGGTGCGTTTAGTTGTGGAAAATTTTTCATCTTAAATTTTCTAAAAAATAAAAAGAGTTTTCATTCTTTAGAAAAGTGTTGAAAATTTAGAATATGTGTTTAAATGTTATTGATTTTCTATTTTGGAAAAACTAGTTAAGCTTAAAAGGTTTTGAAAAATTTTGGAAAAGTGGAAGGAGTAATATAAAGGAAAAAAGTGGAGAACTAGAAATCATTGTTTTCCATTTCCTAGTTATAACATGGAAAAGTGGTTTTTCCAATTTCTTGGAAAACTTTTCAGTAAAATACCCATTTTGAACGCGTTTTCTAATTTTTCACTTTTCTTAGAAAAATTTTCCGAAAAACCACCCCATTTTTCTTCAACTAAACGCACCCTTACACTTTCTTTCATAAAAAAATGTCAAAATGAGAAATTAGAACCTTTTGAGGTGGTTGCCTTGAGGCTCTAACAGCAAATCTTATATTTTCATTTAGTCTACAACTGCGGAACATAAAAAGAATGCATGCAAGCAACTTTGCGATTGGTATATACGGTTTAACAAATTTCTCAAAGACTATCATCGGTCCGAAGGGGAATGATTGATTAATTGTTTAAACGACTGATATCTTATAACTTAAAAACGGTTAATCCACTCATGTCACAGGCCAATCGACACAAACATTTTATTTCAACATCCTTATTTCAAAGCTAGAACAGAGTGCAATATACAGCAACTAGACACCATTTTAAACTAAAATATATAAGTAAGAAAGCAAGAAACTGGGAAGAGCCGCAAACAATGACCTCTAAGATAGTCCCATATGAACAACTCCAACCTCTCTATGAGCAGCAACAGCAACTGCAGCTGCTCCTGCGATGCCATATTGCGACTGGGCCTGTATAAACTTAGCATCAATCGGTATCCGTTCATTTGGCTGTTGACCATGTGCTTGATTGTAATACGGGTTACTGTTGACCAACCCCGGGGACAATTTTCCGGCTGTTGACTGCTGTTTGATCAAGGAAGAGGAGTCTTTATCACCTTCTGCCCCATAAATCTTTCCTTGATTCCCACTATTGCTCCTATATGTATAATGTGGAGAAAGACCAACTGTGTTTCTGACCATTACACGTGGATCGTAAACATCTTTTATGTCTCTGCTACCCTCCAAGGGAAGAACTGGACCCACTACCCTTCCTGATCATGTATAGCAGGAAACTGAGCTATCAATAACCAGGTTTATGAGGCAATCCATATTGCTTGGCATAATTGGAAGGCAAGTGAAAACATTACATACCTTTAGGCATCCTTGGGGGTGGCCGTGCAGCAGCATGAAAAATGTTTCCGGTTGCATCTGCAAGTCTACCACCACCATTAGACACACTATCCACCAATGGTCTGTTGTCAAATGCAGCCAAACATTGCTGCAGCTTGGGGGCCGTCATACTTGAAGAAACCGTAGACCTGTGCGTACAGATAAAAAAAAAAAAAAATTCGAGCTCTTTAGCATAATAAAAAATAAAAAAGCACAAAATGAGTATCTGACTTCATTGCAAATAGATCAGTATATTTAGAGCAAACACAATTTTAGCCTACCCCTGTAACCCATCATCTCTAGATTCACAACTCTCAAGTTTACTGAAAGATTTGACCTATGACCTAGAAACTATCAATGGCAATGAGTTGGTCACTTTCACATTATTGTGGTTCTTTTGGACATGTTACACATGTAAAACTGCCAAGTTTCTTTTAACTATATATGACTTCACTCATATCTGATATTTCAGTACTCCATCTTACACCCAATCCAAACCTCTAGGTGATTACATCGTACACATTTTCTGATGCAGCTAACAAAAAGACCAGGGTAGAAGTAAATTGAGAGACCGTAGAGGGACTCAACCAGAAAACCTCAAAAAGGGAAGGGAAGACATCAGGATTGGTATTTCTATCTTTCTAAGTATGTCTGTCAAATGTATGTAGTCACTAGCTTCAACTCAAAATTCACGCTCGTCGCTCTCTAATATATTGATGACTCAAACATCAACAGTGTAAGATCATTAGATGGTGCAAACATAACTCAATTTCTTCATCTGGCAGGGTGTTCACATAAAACTTGTACAAAAACTGATCCAGACTGGATCAAACAGATATAGTTCACATGTTCACATTTTCAGCAGTTATGAAGTTCTTTAGATACCAGTTCTCAGTTAAGGATATTCTCAGCACCGGGATCTCAGTTCAGTCCGGAACCACAAAACCTAGCCAATGTTCCTAATTTTTTTATTTTTCAAACATGAAACCACGTAATCTTACAGTTAAATTTGTACACTAGAAAAACCCCAAGCTTGTATTCGGTTGATGCTGTCATTATAGACCAAACTGGCTTAGATTGATCTACTTCTCATTTTGATTACTTGTATTTTTACGATTCCAAGAAAACCTTATGAATACTCCTAGTGGTAATTTGCCAGGTGTTTAGATCTACATTTTTGTAACTGGTCATCTACTCATTGATACTTAAAAGTCAACAATAACAAATTTCTAGTGTATGGAAAAATATATTTGGCTTCTGATTATTTTCAATCTCGTAGTAGCAACAGCAGCAGCAGCAGCAGCAGCAAAACCCATTCATTAAGGGTATTACCCACTTATCTCGTTATTACTAATTTAAGAGACAATCACTGCCATTTAACAAAAATTTCTTTCCTATTATCACAATAACATCCTTTCTGCTCATCTTATCAGCCCTCAAGCAGATTCTTACAAATTTAACAGCAAAAGCACGTGACAAACAACTACTGTGAAGGAAAAGCTATGCTAAACAACTACCTTGGGACGGAAACATGCTTCCTCTCTGGTGGTATAACAGGTCCACTTTTACCAGCATTTTCCTCAAGATAAGCAAACTGCCTCCTGAATTGACCAACGGCACTGCACACATCAAAGGCAGGTCAGAACCTATGGTGAACCTAATAGAGAAGAAAGCTAAAGAAAGTAAAATCGAAGACTTCTATCCAGAACCTAGGATAAAGAAAATTTGTGCGATCATTCCCAGCCATGTAATCTTTCAGCATCTGAGGATGGTATTCTAAAATTTCCCGGAAAATTAATTCCCTAATATCTTCCTTTGTTACTCTTCGCCTCTCAAACTCAAACTCCAACTTGGAGAAAGACCCGCACGAGGGCTCCCTTTCGACCTTCGATAGCCCCTTGAAGTAAGGGTCAGCTAGTGCCTGTAGAATACATACAAGCTAACTCAGTATGCAACTATAAAATACTATAAATACTGTCAAACCTTTAATCGACACCGTAACATACTTGTTCTGCAGTTGGTCGATCCTTTGGATCGAATGCTAACAGTCTTTGCAATAACCTAAGTGCCAACGGGTCTACATCTAGAAACTTCTCTGAAAATGTCACAGGTTTCTTTCTACGCATATCGGTCAAGTATTTTCTTGCCTTATCATTACGAACCTGCATGAGGTTAATTGAACATCACAGAAGATTAGTTAGGAAAGACTTAAATGGTAACCATGAGTGAAGACTACATATTTTCCATGATCTTTACGTGACAGGAATAATAGTCTAAGAAGACAAATAATGATGCATTGTGACAACATACTCTAGAAATTGTATCCGGTGACGGTGTCCCAAGCAGATCAGTGATAAGCTCCAACTGGTGAACTACACTCTTTCCAGGAAAGAGTGGCTTTCCTGTCAATACTTCAGCGAATATACATCCGATGCCCCAAATATCAACAGCAGGTGTATACTGAAATGGAGGTGGCAACAGAAATCAGACAAGTCACAAGGAAGGAAAGAAAACATAACAACGATCAAACCCACCACAAATTGACACAAGACCTGATACAGTTACCTGTTGAACAGAAAACTTGACTTCCATGAGAATTCAAAAGATCAATTCAAGGACCTCAAAATCTAATCAATAATACGTAGAATCCTTTGTCATTTAACATAAAGCATGTTAATTTGACATTCTAAGGGAAGAGTGTCAATCTATCCTTGTGGATTATTACCTTTGAATAGAAGGACCCGCAAAGCTCAGGAGCCCTATACCATCTTGTTGCAACATAATCCTGCAATGTTTATAAACAAACAAGGGAAACAGTGTCACTTCAATGTGCATTGCAGAACGTGATATGTGATAACATTTAACTTAATAACTTACCGTCCAAAATATTGTTGTCGGAGTGTCCGTAAATGCAGCCCTTGCTAGTCCAAAATCGCATATCTTGAGTTTGCAGTTTGCATTTGCTAATATGTTCTTTGGTTTTAGATCTCGGTGATACACATTTGCTGATTTCATAAAATTCATATCAATCTTAGAATCTAGCAGAAATAGATATATTTGATGTCGTAAAAGCTACTAGTTACCTGTATGCATATATTTCAAAGCTCTTAACATTTGATAGAGGAAAAACCGATGGTGCTCATGGGTCAAGTCATCATTGGCCTTTATAACTTGGTGAAGATCAGACTCCATGAGTTCGAATACAACATAAATATCTTTAAATTCCCGTCTTGATGGTGGCATCATAATACGTTTAATTTCAACAATATCAGGATGACGTAAAAGCCGAAGCAATTTAATCTCACGCAAAATTCGAATAGCATCGGATGAATGTTCAAAAATGTTGGTTATTTTCTTTATTGCAACCTTCTCCCCTGTCTGTGTGTCAACGGCTGCACAAACCACTCCATAACTTCCTTTCCCTATTATCTCCAGAATCTTGTATCGGTTCGACTCACCATATTCGGTGAAGAATTCAATGTCTTTTGAACTCTGCACCACATTCATTGCGAGGTCAGATCAAATGTAACCACGCGATAAACAAAAAACATAACAATCACATAACATCAATCACTTCAGAACCAAAAATTCCTTTTATAAATTCTTTCAAACCAAATACAAATTTTTTAGAACATATTCAACTTACTGCAATTGTTGACAATCAAGAAACAAATCATCAATCAATATAGAAAGTGTAACATTATATCTATTAAAGAACAATAAGGTTATCATGACCATTCATTTTATAACCCTAACTACTATGAATTTGTATCCCAAAAATTAATTAAACTATTATTATTACAAACAAAATTAAGTATATGTATTTATTTGATCAACAAGCAATAGTAGCATCTAAAATTCATACAAATTATAAATTTAGAGCTAGTTATACCTTTCTTCTTCGATCTTGTTGCTGCATCTTTAACCTCTCACACAATCAATCCCTTTCTACTTTCTCAAAAATCAAAATCGGATCAAAAAAACCACAACCAAAAGGCAAAAATTCAACAAAATTCAAAATCAGACACACAAAAAATTTAAAAATTCATCCGCATTTGCCCCACCTACCACGACTACGAATCAACAAACTAAAATCCTCAGAAATATAATCTTCAGCAACCACCAAAACTTTACTCATCCAAATTTTATACAAACCCTAACCCTAATTGTAAAAAAATCTATCGCCACCGACACCGCTTAACTTAATAAATCAATTAAGATAAACATGACACAGAGACTATTTATTATCATCGATACAACCAAAGAGCTAAATTATATGAATAAGTAATCAATAATCAGTAACCTAAGAAACGTTACTGATGGTAATAATTTGGTTGTTGTTGTTGTTGTTGATTTTTGGATGTCAAGATCTTGCGGTGCGATGGCCGTCGGCTAATTAATTAATTTTATTTTTATTTATGAAGATTGGGTTTTTAAGAAGAAGAAATGTAAAGAGAGAGAGGAAAATTATTATAATAAAAAAAAGAAGGTGATTAAAAGGGTGTGGAGTTTGATTAAATAGAAATTAAAATTAGACTAGAAATAAATAAATAAAAAAGGAAAGAAATTGTGAAGTGGGTTCTGATTTGTTTATCCACAATTGGTTGCTTATCAAGTACGGAGCTACAGGAGTATTCCCTTAATTAATTAATTATTTTTATTTTTAATTTTTATATTAGGAGAAATTTATTGTTTGGAAAATATAACATGTGTAAATTTGACAAGTAAAATCTGATGTATGATTTATTATCCTATCCGATTACTAATTATTATTATTACTCCGTAGTTATTTATGGGAATCTTTAACCCTAGTTTATCCCAGTTTTATTGTAAACCGTGTGTACGATGTAACACATGAACTACGAGTATTAAAGTGGATTACAAAGATGTACTATATTTAGTAGTAATATAATATATTATATTAATTGAGCACTAATTAGTTCCATCTTATCCATTTAGGCATTTACTAATGACGCGAATATAAGCATAATAGTGGTTATTAAGGGTTTAGGAAACAAACACAATTATTGTAAGTGGTTACTGGAATGTATTGCTAATTGTTATAGTTGAATGAATAGATAAAGATAGTGAACACTAAAATAAAATGAAAAGAATATATCCTATACCCACTATATATGGCACTGAAGTAACTTATATCGTTTTTCTTGTTTGAATTTAAAATAAAAATAAGTATTATATTATATGCGTTTAACATTTACAGCGTTGAAACTTATTTAGGTAATTGTTTGAGGATTTTAAAAATGAAGGATACACTTTTTTATACCATGTTTTCCAAATCTTGTTGCTACAGATATTTGTTCAACTCTTTGTCCCTTATGTGAGGAGGAAGAAGAATCGAGTCACCACAAGTTTATCAGTTGTAGAATTATAAAAAATGTATTGTTAAAACTTTTCTTGGTGGAATATAAAGCCACCAGACCCCTTAGGTCTTCGGTAATTGATACGTTATGTGGTTCTACTTGGTCCTCCCGTAATTCGATTGAAGCTAAGATGTTCTACGATGATTTGTGTAAGTCATAATATTGTAGAATATTGAAGATCCATTCTTTCTCATGACTTTTATTTTCAATTTTTAAAATCTTTATCTTTGTTGAATTTCAAATTGGTGTTCAAAAGTAGAATTCGGTCATTCAAAGTGGGTCTCTAATTCAACGATGTGTTTTTTAGTTTGATTGAAGAATGTTCAGTCGGTTTGATAGGTGTTTCACTCTTCGTGGAGATGTAGTTTATTTATTTATATTATTTTAGGTTTTACTACTCGGAAATATGATGTTTGGATTATTTTTTCTAATGCATTGTTGGTTTTCAAAAATAAAAAAAAATAACGTTACCAATATGAAATACAAATGTACATGATATAGTAACTTTATATAGCTAACGTACTTGTTTTTTCAATACGACATGCTCTGTGAATTAAAATGTGCATAAAATATGATATTGAAATGTTCTAAATTTCATGTAGTAACACTTAAATTCATAGATAAAGTAACTGAAACGGATTATACAAAAATAATTTATAATGATGTATGTGTATAAGAAAACTTTCGACTAAGTTACATTGATTGATTACATTGGTTGATTTGTAACTTACAAATATTAGTTGAAAGGTTTATAGTATGTTATGTGTTATGAGTTATTTATGAGATGATAAACAATTATATTTATATATAAGTAATTTGTTGAGACGTTACATCTTAATAAAAATTGTCGAGTGAGATATGTTATTAATTGAAACTTTTACTTATTTCATTAAAACATCTCTTATTTATATTATTATCATAATAATAATTTGACATTTACGTATCAGAAATAATTTAAATTTAAGTAATTATCAGAAACAAAATATCAACTTAGAAATAATTTTAGTTTTGGATGTATTGTTACATACTAGTTTGGTTGGTTAAGCGTCCCTTTATTAGTAGGTATCAAGTTACAACAATTTTGGTCCCCTTGATTATCGATAAATAAATATTGACCACATATTGTTGACCATGGTGACGTCGACGGCAAGGTGCACCGACCATTTTATTCGTCTTCTCCGATGACTTTTTCTCGGCGAATTAATTTATTTTATTTACATTTAATTACCACATTACCACACGTTATTATAACAAAACGCACGTGGTTATTGATATTTGTATCCTAACAAGATTTAATTATTAGTCTTTCTTTGTATTTGAAAACTAATAACTTTTGGCCTCATTAAAACTTGTATTTGTTAATCTTTTATTAGCAATAAAAATCATTTTGACGTGGCATCAAGTGAAATCGGCTAGTATTATACTTTACATTCATAATTGAGGCTTAAGGTACAAACATACCTTTTCGTGTCTACGTGTCAAAGTAAAAAACTTTTTAAACATTCATGCGCCTTTTCGTGTCTACGTGTCAAAGTAAAAAACTTTTCAAACATTCATGCGGGGAAAATGAATTTTGTGACACGTGATGACGTGATGCATTCTTATTGATTTTTCAATTCTCACCCAATATTACTGTATTCATTTGAACCGCACTCAATGAACCATATATCATAGATTTCAATTTTAAATATCCTATAGAACTTATATAGAAAATTACAACTTGAACACGTAATCTAATTTCAACTCCTACAAAAAAAAGTTATAAAATAATTGAAAAAGTTTTCGGTAACTAAATGCAATATTAATGGGTTCATTATTATTTATAAATACAACGATAAGGATGAGTAAAGAAACTACTTCAGATGTAAGTTTCATTAACATAATGCATATTTTCCATTGGATGAAGTGAACAAAAGCTTATAAATCTTGTTTGATTATGATAATTAATTAAAGTGATAATTAAATTTTTATATATAATAATATTCAAAAGAAAACATGATATAAAGCATGAAAGGAACGTATTAGTCTAGCAATAATTGAAGGTTGAGTGTGTAATTCACTTACTGGACTATAAAAAAGAGTTATTGAAAGTTTGCAAGTAAAACCCCAATCATTTAGTCACGATGTTAGAAGAACTACTAAATATTTTAATCCTTAATTGAATAAAACCTACTTTTCTTGATGGGCCACGGTTCCATAACATGATTAAACTAATAGAATCCGTTATTACCATTTTAGATTATTCTCTTTTAATAATTTCATTAATTAATGGACGAGACCACCGTGGTGTATTGGTGTATGTGAAAAGTTCAAAGATATGTAACTATTTTTGGATTAAAGAGAATCCAAATTACTCATATAGCTTATATATTAAGTCAAGGATGATAATATATGCGATGTTTGTCCATCTTTGTCATACTTTTACTTCACGAAACATGTAAATTTCCATTATATGTAAATATAAATAAACAAAATGAAACTCTTGCCAAGAAAGTACTATAAATGATGATTATATCATATTGCTCATTTTACATGTTGATTTCATGTTGTAAACTAATGTGTTTTCGAATATATACAGTGATAATGTTGGAAGTATCACCACTATGTGACGCCACTACAAACAAACATCTCCACAAAAACATCATATTTGTATCGAAATTATTTGTAAAAATCGATGAAGTTTTTATTAAAGATTGATGTAACTCCTTTGTTAATGTTTTAGCTAATATATTTTTTAAGTATTTATAATTTATAATATAGTGTGAACTCCTTTTGTTAGATTACAGGTAACACATCGCATTAACGGGGGTCACACTTCATTTTGGGCAATCGTCGTTTTCACGGCCCACTGACAGAGACCGTGACGGTCGTTGTTAACATTTATTTATTTATTTTATATATTATTATCTATATCTATCTAAATTTAATTAGATTGGACACACTTAAAAAATAATTTATGCAGGTTACATCAAAATCTATTCCTGTACGTGGACACTATAAATAATTGTTTGTCACACAATTTTTTGTAGATATATATTTGAGGTTTTATTAATTTAAAATTCCACTCAATAGTAATTGCAGTGAGAGTTAAGATTTTGTATGCGTATTTTATTTATCCATAACGACACTATTATTATCTACTCCGTAAAATATAACGAATCATCGGGTACGTTGACACAAAACTATTAATTTTTAAAAAATATCATAAAGTTACAAATTGTAATCAACTTTGTCCTCAAAACATAAAATACATTCATCAATCAATCAATATCAAATACACAACTTTTTAAGTGATTAGACATCTTTCTTATATCATCATCCTATACTATTTATCCTAATTATTACTACAAAGTTATTATTACTCGTATAGATTGCACCGATAACAAAAGTTAATTAATGGCAAGTATTACTCAGAACATCCGGTGCAAATATATAAGAGGAGGAGGTTTATGCTTATCTGAAATCAATCACGTTTTTTATAATTATTTTGGAGCTAGCTCTCAATTGCGTAATTTAGTTAGTTCTAGAGGGATTGGTTTTACAAAAAAATAATCATGTTTCCCATTATAAGCGGTCACTCTCATGCGCATACAATTGAGTTAGCTTGAACATTGTCTTCCACATAATCTGGTGCGTTGCTAGTTATAAACGGTTTGCAATAAAAAAGTTCTACCAGGAGCATCTCGCATTGGATCAAAGTACTCGGAGCATCTCATAGAGGTAGCAACAGTAACATTTTTTGCTCGTCTTAGATTACACTCCGTTCTTCTAAATTTTCTGGTAAAATGATGTATTTACAAAAGTACCACCATAGATATGCATGAAAATTCACTAGATAAAGTGAACTAATTCCAACTATTTCCTTTTAAAGATTCTCTTGACTAATTTTAAAGGTGATGTGGAAAGAAAGACAATCATGTCTCCAACAAGATTTTTTTTAGAAAAACCACCATTTGTTCCTGTAGTAATTAACAGAAACTGGTGTCTTAAAAGAACATCCGAATCAATATGGATCCAAGGTCACGCCTGCCAGCAAGAAAGCTTATAACTTGCCATACTGGCAAGTCAATAGACGTTTTGTGCGCGACTAGTTCGGCCAACATATGAAACGAATACCACAATTACTAGAAAATAAATCTTTAATAGACCGTTTGTGGAACTACGAATGTGGCTTTGACTCCGGCCACCTTCTCTTTTGCCGGTTGAAAGTAGCTCAAGTGCTCAACAGAGACCACTTTCACCAGCTAGGTACTTTCGAGCAGTGCATTCACAATTGCCTTGATGGGCCAAAACAATATCATGATTACAGAAGAGGCGAAAGAATTGTTCATTTCATTATTGAGCTAACAGAAAAAGAAAGAAAAAGAAAAAGTCAAGGTGCACTTTGTATATTTATATCAGGAACCTCTTCTGTGAAGGAATTACTGATGGGGTTTGGTCCTGAATGTACCTCATGCAACTCCAACCTCCTGACACTGCTATCCTCAATAAACGACTGAACAAAATAGACCAGAAAAAAAAGAGACAAAGATTTCACATCAAGGATCATAGAAAAGATCAAAAGACTAGAAACAGGATAAAAAAAATACGAATATAACGTTTTACCTTATCATTTAGTTTTAAGGCACTGAATTCGCCAATCCCGGCATCTGCTAACCAATTCAAGTTGTCAGTAAACAGATACATTGTACAATGTGAAAACAGTCGATAAAAGATGGAATTATTAACCTTCAAGTTTTGAATGAAGAGATAAATGAGTCTGTAAAAGCATGAGAAGAAATATGAAACACAAAGCCATTTTTGTTTCTTGAAGAAATCGTTGAACGGTAAGCTGGTGTTTGTGATGCTTGTTTGAGGTTGATATATCTACGCTAGTGAAAGTAATATAGTACATTAATAATGGACTTTAAAGGGGACATTTGAAAAAGATAAAGAGAGAAAAAGCTTCAAATAGAGTAAACTTTTCTTCTATTTATAATATTTTATTTCTTTCACAAGACTTCTAGTCGTTATGTAGGTCAGTGTGTGTGTGTTCATTGGGCACAGAATAAAACAAAAGGACGATTGATTGATTTTATATAGTAACACACTCGGTTCTTAATGAACTTCAACTGCTTATGCAAAGCAATGGTGTCCAAAAGAAAGAAAGAAATTATACCTTATTAATTCTGTCGATTAGATATATTTATTTTTCCTAAATAGACTGAAGAAGATCCAGGACTGCTTTCCTACGAGGCATGCTCGGGATGGCTCCCTTCACTTGAACACAAAGAGAGGCTGCTGCGGCTGTTCATCAAAATAAATCATATCAACTGCAAATTCAAGATAAAGGGAAAAAAAAAACATCCAGTAGAAGTAGCAAAATGAACGTGTCTGGTGTGTTCGGTTAAAGGTAGAATCGGGTATTATGACGCACTAATTAATTTAGACTATATATAAATATCTATCGTGCATGGTCACTTACTCACTGCACATTCACTTCGCTGCATGGTCATTCTCAAGGATGCAAAAACGTGTTATAATTGATATTATTTTCACACTGCTTTTGAAAAGAAGAAACTTATTATAATATAATATTAATTATATATACATATTTAATAATCTATTGACTCCGATATAAGCATTTAGAACTTTTGGGTAACTTTTGACCTGTTTGACATGTTTTCATTTAAGAGACTTTATTTTAACCATTTGACATGTTAGAGATAAAACATAATCTGAATCAACCCAAACATAAGTAAAATGGGTCAAAGTTGCCACCTAATAACATGAAACGAGATTATGCTCACCTGCAAATCTTAAGCATTCAGCTTTAGGTTTTCCTTCCACAAAAGCAACGGCATACGCAGCAGTGAATGTGTCACCTGCACCAGTTGTGTCAAGGACCTTTTCAGCCTCTATAATCCCTTGTTTAATTGGTTCTTTTCCTTCAGTGAATAAAACTGATCCTCTCCCACCAAGTTTCACAAGGACTTCCTTAACACCCTGATAACATATTTCACAGCTTTACAACAATTACCTAATATGGTTCGGATCTCTCTATTATCTCAAAATATGTGACACCAAGCTCACCAATTCGTGACATTTAGCTACAGCCAGCCTAATCTGTTCAAAGCTTTCGGTCTCCATTCCTGTCAAACGAGCAAGTTCACTTTCATTTGGACTCAATATATCAACATGCTTTAATAGCTCCACAGGAATAGGAGCATCCATTCCTCCAGCATCAAGAATCACTGGAACACCTGCACTTCTCGCAGCCTATAATCATATACCATAGTACAATATCATCACAATGTGGTCATATCATAAGTACATCTATATCTTTACAGGTTCAAATTCAACAACTCCTTCAGATCCCCAAAACAACACTAAAACTCCATCGCATTTTCTTGGTTCCAAAATTCAAAATATCACTCAAATGTAACGAAACTTCATCAAATTGTTCCCATTGCATATAACAAACTACTCTTTTACCTTTTGATGTACCGGACTTTTATTCCATTACCAATGTATGTAAGTAACCATAAATAACCATGTCACCATTTTAACTGCTAAAAAATATCTCAAAAAGGTTTTAAAAAACTACTGATAGTTTACTACATACAATAACAATATGATAAAGGTTCTTTACAATTTGGTGCAATATGCCCAACATTTCACAGACCACAATTAAACATTATATTTAAACTTCAAATCAAGAAAAGTAATGACCTTTGCAACTTGAATATTAACAGAATCAGGAATCTCTCTTTGAAGCAAAACAATCCCAGCATTTTTCACAATCTCCAGATCAGCATTACCCAAATGATCATTCCAACCAAACATATTAGCACCACCAACAATAATAATACTATTCTGCCCATCAGACTGTAACATAACAACAGCATGTCCAGTTGGCACTTCTGAAACTTGATCCAAACAATCAATCTTCACACCACCTTTCTCAAGTGCATCAATTATCAATTTCCCATGTGCATCTGACCCGACCCGACCCACAAAGTAAGTCGGGTACGACAGCATTCCACCGCATACCGCTTGATTAGCCCCTTTTCCACCAGCTAGGGTTTGCCCTGTTTTTGCGGAGAGAGTCTCACCTTCTTTTGGGAGTCTGTCGATTTCCACGTAGATGTCGGCGTTGGCTGATCCAACGACTACTAGTGGCGCCGCCGATGACGGCGGTGGAGCTGAGTTGGTGATTAAAGATGAGAACTTTTTTGTTTTTGAGAAACTGGGGTTCGGTAAATTAATGGTGGATTTTAGGTTAACGGTGGTTTGGGGGCGTTTGGCGGTGGTCCGTGCAGGCCAATGTGTTGACGGTGGAATTGAGGCCATGGCGGTTATCGGTGGAGGAACTTGTGATCGAGTCAAGAAAGGTCATATCAATTTGTAATTCGAATAGATAGGTAGTTTATTCGATACCCCTATATAGAAAATTCATTGTTCAGACTTTAATTAATTAAAAATATTAAGTATTTACATTTACATATACATTAAACCATCATCACTTATTAATACTAGAACATAACCCGCGCTATGCGTCGGAAATTATTTATGAAATCAACAAAAAAATATTGTGATTAGCAGTTTAGTTGATACGATATGTTCTATTGTTAATTTGGTATTACGTAAATTTAACTATATGTCAACATCAATTATCAATCTTGTAGGTAAAAATATTTGACTTATTGAGTTATTTCTACAAAACCTACAGATTTATCTATTAAACATATTACATGTCATTTATAGATCTATTTTTAAACACAGATTTTTTTCAAATTTAATAATGGGTAATTTTGTCATTACTATTATAAATAGGGGTACTTAAGTCTTTTTCGTTTTTTAAAATTTAAGGTTACAAAGAAATGTTCTAAACTCTTTATAAGGGAGTATGATTATTGTCGGGTAGGGTACGGGTATGGGTATAATCGGGCGGGTATTAAGTTTACAATTTTTAAAATAAAAATATTAGTAATAAGATTGCAGTAATAAATGAGATATTTTAATACATGCTATTAATTATGAGTTAATCATTCTTTTCCTAAGTATAAACTTTTTTTTTCCTAAGTATAAACTAGTACTCTTTTTTGAAATAAAGCCCTGCATAATAAGTTATTCTGCAGTATTGAATATTCATAAAGACACGGCTTTAAATAAATAAACTCATTACTGTATTAATTATTATATCACATTACGTAGAGATATTATCCTACTTTTGAAACCTGAGCTAGCTAGATGGTTAATAATGATGGTATATAGAGCTAGCAAATCGATAGAGGATGTTGTTGTAGAGATAACGAGGAAGTCCATTGCATATTTTTTAATACTCCGTATTGTTACATTAGACTAGAATAGCTTAATAGTACACATGTAAAATAATGTATTTTATTTTATCTTATCCTTTTTACTGTCAAGTTTCTTGCAATAGATATATATATATATATATATATATATATATATATATATATATATATATATATATATATGAGAAGTTTAATGTGATGTTTAGGTCACTCTCATCGGCAATGTCAGGATCTCGTTGGAATTATTGTGATGGTGAGTCAATAACATAATTTGTTCTTACGTAGAGTCGATAATTCGGGAAACGATGAAGTAAAATAATATTCAATTATAGATGAAAATTAGTTACATAAGCTAATTTTAGAATGCTCGAGTCTTACTTTTAACAGTTTATATATAATAAACATCTACATGTATCTATACTATATTATAAAGAGTTTGAGGTATTGTCTTAAAATGAGAAATAGTAATTTACTATTCTACCATTTTAACTATCCTACTATACTTTTTAATATTTAAATTAATTAAATGCAATTTATTATACAATTTAATATCTCATAATTATTTATTATGCAGGTCAAGGTGTTGACGGTGGAATTGAGGCCATGGTGGTTATCGGTGGAGGAACTTGTGATTGAGTCAAGAAAGGTCAACTATAATCATAGGGCGATTACATCATCTCTTTTAATTGTACATCACCAGATGATAGTTAAGGATGTTGTATAGTACAAAATTGTTAAGTACATTAGTAGTGTATGACTAATATAAGGTAGTGTACGAATCATCATCCTATATTATATCAATTTGTAATTCGAATAGATAGGTAGTTTATTTGATAGCCCTTAGAGTTTAAACGTATATAGAAAATTCATCGTTCAATTAGACTTTAATTAAATAAAAATATTAAACATTTACATTTACATATACATTATACGAATACTAGATAAAAAATCATTATTTATTAATAATTATATTGTCGGGTAGGGTATGGGTATGGGTACAATCAGGCGGTATTAGGTTTACAGTTTTTAAAATAAAAATATTAGTGATAAGATTGCAGTAATAAATGAGATATTTTAATATAGGCTATTAATTATGAGTTAATCATCTTTTTCCTAAGCATAAACTAGTACTCTTTTTATTGAAAAAAGCCATGCGTAATGATTATTCTGCAGTATTAAATATTCATATAGACACGGCTTTAAATAAATAAACTCATTACTGTATTAATTGTTATATCCCATTACATAGAGATTTTATCCTACTTTTGAAACCCGAGCTAGCTAGATGGTTAATAATGATAGTCTATAGAGCTAGCAAATCGATAGAGGATGTTGTTGTAGAGATAACGAGGAAGTCCATTGCATATTTTTTAATACTCCGTATTGTTACACTAGACTAGAATAGCAAAATAGTACACATGTAAAATAATGTATTTTATTTTATCTTATCGTTTTTACTCTCTAGTTTCTTGCAATAGATATATAGATGAGAAGTTTAATGTGATGTTTAGGTCACTCTCATCGGCAATGTCAGGATCTCGTTGTAATTACCTCTGATGGTGAGTCAATAACATAATTTGTTCTTACGTAGAGTCGATAATTCGGGAAACGATAAAGAAACAATAATATTCAATTATAGATGAAAACTTGTTACATAAGCTAATTTTAGAATGCTTGAGTCTTACTTTTAACAGTTTATATATAATAAACATCTACATGTATCTATACTATATTATAAAGAGTTGGAGGTATTGTCTTAAAATGAGAAATAGTAATTTACTATTCTACCATTTTAACTATCCTACTATACTTTTAAATAATTAAATTAAATAAATGCAATTTATTAGACAAATTAATATCTCATAATTATTTATTGTGCAGGCCATGGTGTTGTTGGTGGAATTGAGGCCATGGTGGTTATCGGTGGAGGAACTTGTGATCGAGTCAAGAAAGGTCAACTATAATCATAGGGCGATTACATCATCTCTTTTAATTGTAGATCACCAGATGATAGTTAAGGATGTTGTATAGTAAAAAATTGTTAAGTACATTAGTAGTGTATGACTAATATAAGGTGGTGTATGAATCATCATCCTATATTATATCAACTTGTAATTCTAATAGATAGGTAGTTTATTTAATAGCCATTAGAGTTTAAACGTATATAGAAAATTCATCGTGCAATTAGGCTTTAATTAAATAAAAATATTAAGCATTTACATTTCCATATACATTATACGTATACTAGATACAAAATAATTATTTATTAATAATTATATTGTCGGGTAGGGTACGTATAACACCCCATGTTTCACAAACACTTATTATATTATAAGCGGTGGAAGCACGTCCCAAAACATATTTACCGATATTGCATATACTTAAATGTAACAAATTTTAAACATCACACTTAATATTATATATTTACAAACCATTTACTAAAGATCGGGTGTTATATAACTAACAAAACATAGTTCTAATTTTCCAAAAGGATCAGAGTGTGCGCGGTCAAAATCAAACATTCCATCTCATTCCTAGTCCCGATCCATACTTACCCAAAACCTGCAAAATGTTAAACACGGTGGGATTAGCTCACAGCTAAGTGAATGGAATTGTATCCGATAGTTCAATTCAGAGATAACAAATCATACAACAAATAAACATATCCAAACACAATCAAAGAGGATCGGCGTTTCTTGGTATGCCATCACAAGAACACTTTAAACCACTGGTATACCATCACAGTGATTTACCGATAGTTTGAAGCTATCTTTACTGACTAGGGTTCATCCTTCAACTATATGTATCGGAAACCCCGCCAGCCAACAATAGCAACAAACCCAACCAGTGTTAACCTCTGAATAATCCACATAGTCAAATATGCCCAGAGGCCAAGAATCACATAATGTACATTAATCATGCCAATACTAAATATAATTAACCAATCAACAATAACTATAACCCAATAAACTAAACAGTCAATAACCAATTACCAAAGTGTCCATCCGTTGTACCAAACTTGTTACAACGGAATTGAACAGAAGAATACAGTTACCACTCACCGATATTCCAGTCTCTAAACTCAGTTGTCTAATATCACTGAGTTTCCTTCTGCTTATCTGAGAACACAAATAATAACAAATCAGTAACTCATCCTATAACCATTATTTTAACATATTTATCAAATCATGTAATCCCTAGAGTCTAGACAAATAACAATTCAATTAGATAAGAAATTAGAAAATCCTGAAATGACGTTTAAAAACCGAAAAATACCATTTTCGGGCCCTAGATGACCCCGAATGGCCAAAAACTGCCTAGACTCTTAGAATAGAGCCGGGATCATTAGGCCGTTTCCGAGTGACCATGCGAATTTCAATCCAATCCGAGTTAGTGAAATTGTCATCTGTCCGTTACCCCGAAAAGACTTATGCATTTTCAAAATTTGCGAAACAAAAATCTTAAAATTCTCGGTTCGCAGTGATCTGGTTTCGCAGGTCAACTCGGTTCGCAGAAACTCAACTCGCAACGAAATAACTCAGTTCGCACAGCCATCTCGGCTCGCAGAACTAGGTTCAGTTCGCAGTCAACTCGCTTCGCGAGATTCAACTCGCTTCGCGAGATTCAACTCGCTTCGCAGGACTCACTCAACTCGCAAAGCTCGTCTCGCTTCGCAAGACGAACTGAGTTTTGCGAGTTTCGCTGCAGATATCTGATTTTTGAACCAAAACTCAATAAACTCGATTTCTATGGTTTCTAACACTCAAAGAACATCAAACAACATCTACTAATAATCAAACCAACTTTAATTTCACTTAATTTACTCAATACCTCAAAAACCCATTTTATAAAACTCAAGAATCACACTCACCTCTTAAATGAAGATGAAGATTAAGATGTTGATACTATAATCTGATTTCCACAAGCTTGAATCCAACTCAAGTTAATTTCAATTTTTCCTTTGATTACTTTAAATAGTTTGGTGATAGTTTTAGAGAGTTTGAGAAAGAAGATGAGAAATTGTTTGGTGAAATGAGTCGGTCACCGCCGCCCCAATCTTTAAACAATGGTAAATATTATACCCCTTCTAATCCTATTGTCTGGACCCCAAAATACCCGTGAATCACAATATTTTTATTTTACCGTCAAGTTCAACTATTTAAAATAAATAATATTTTATTAATCACAATAAAACATGTGACTCTTTTACTTATTTATTTTCAAATAAACCAAATAAACTATTTCTCGTTATTTAAATAATCATTTATTTCCAGGTCCAGAAACAGGGTGTTACAGTACGGGTATGGGTACAATCGGGCGGGTATTAGGTTTACAGTTTTTGAAATAAAAATATTAGTAATAAGATTGCATTAATAAATGAGATATTTTAATACAGACTATTAATTAAGAGTTAATCATCTTTTTCCTAAGCATAAACTAGTACTCTTTTTATTGAATAAAGCCATGCGTAATAAATTATTCTGCAGTATTAAATATTCATATAGACACGGCTTTAAATAAATAAACTCATTACTGTAATAATTATTATATCCCATTACGTAGAGATATTATCCTACTTTTGACACCCGAGCTAGCTAGATGGTTAATAATGATAGTCTATAGAGCTAGCAAATCGATAGAGGATGTTGTTGTAGAGATAACGTGGAAGTCCATTGCATATTTTTTAATACTCCGTATTGTTACACTAGACTAGAATAGCTGAATAGTACACATGTAAAATAATGTATTTTATTTTATCTTATCCTTTTTACTCTCTAGTTTTTTGCAATAGATATATAGATGAGAAGTTTAATGTGATGTTTAGGTCACTCTCATCGGCAATGTCAGGATCTCGTTGTAATTACCTGTGATGGTGAGTCAATAACATAATTTGTTCTTACGTAGAGTCGATAATTCGGGAAACGATGAAGAAACAATAATATTCAATTATAGATGAAAATTAGTTACATAAGCTAATTTTAGAATGCTTGAGTCTTACTTTTAACAGTTTGTATATAATAAACATCTACATGTATCTATACTATATTATAAAGAGTTTGAGGTATTATCTTAACATGACAAATAGTAATTTACTATTCTACCATTTTAACTATCCTACTATACTTTTAAATATTTAAATTTATTAAATGCAATATATTATACGATTTAATATCTCATAATTATTTATTGTGCAGGCCATGGTGTTGACGGTGGAATTGAGGCCATGGTGGTTATCGGTGGAGGAACTTGTGATCGAGTCAAGAAAGGTCAACTATAATCATAGGGCTATTACATTATCTCTTTTAACTGTACATCACCGGATGATAGTTAAGGATGTTGTATAGTACAAAATTGTTAAGTACATTAGTAGTGTATGACTATTATAAGGTGGTGTACGAATCATCATCCTATATTATATCAATTTGTAATTCGAATAGATAGGTAGTTTATTTGATAGCCCTTAGAGTTTAAATGTATATAGAAAATTCATTGTTCAATTAGACTTTAATTAAATAAAAATATTAAGCATTTACATTTCCATATACATTATACGAATACTAGATAAAAAATAATTATTTATTAATAATTATATCGTCGGGTAGGGTACATGTATGGGTACAATCGGGCGGGTATTAGGTTTACACTTTTTGAAATAAAAATATTAGTAATAAGATTGCAGTAATAAATGAGATATTTTAATACAAGCTATTAATTATGAGTTAATCATCTTTTTCCTAAGCATAAACAAGTACTCTTTTTATTGAATAAAGCCATGCGTAATAAATTTCTCTGCAGTATTAAATATTCATATAAATACGGCTTTAAATAAATAAACTCATTACCGTATTAATTATTATATCGCATTACGTAGAGATATTATCCTACTTTTGAAACCCGAGCTAGCTAGATGGTTAATAATGATAGTCTATAGAGCTAGCAAATCGATAGAGGATGTTGTTGTAGAGATAAGGAGGAAGTTCATTGCATATTGTTTAATACTCCGTATTGTTACACTAGACTAGAATAGCTGAATAGTACACATGTAAAATAATGTATTTTATTTTATCTTATCCTTTTTACTCTCTAGTTTCTTGCAATAGATATATAGATGAGAAGTTTAATGTAATGTTTAGGTCACTCTCATCGGCAATGTCAGGATCTCGTTGGAATTACCTGTGATGGTGAGTCAATAACATAATTTGTTCTTACATAGAGTCGATAATTCGGAAAACGATGAAGAAACCATCATATTAAAATAATGTACAAATTGGTATAGTATTATTGCTTTATACCCGGCTCTCAAATACGACATGTCGTTAAACAAACCTATTGTGGGCATAATCTTATGTCGTATGGGTATTACGCGGGTAAAATGATACTATTATATTAATTAGTACATATAAGAGGGGTATTACTTTATAAAGTTTATAAAGATGGAGGCTGATATACCTTTTTATCTAGTTAAATTTTTAATTTTTTTACAAAACACATGATAATCCGTGCAATTTGCTCGTGAAAGTTTCCTCGTCTTTATATGCATCATGGATGGGCCGGGATATATTCACATTGCTTGTATTAGTTCCAGGCTATACTTATTTTATCGGTATTTGAAAACTTGCATGTATCTTCACTACATTAAATGTGCACAAAATTCCTCGAGTATTTAGATTGTAATGAAATGAAGATTTTAACGTAAAGACCTTTTTATTTAGCACATGCAAAAACGATTTTCAAACAAATGGTCAATCGCTTTGTTTATAATCCTAGTTTTTCTATTCTTTTTCTAAACACACATGGGACTCCTATGCTACGAAACAAAATGTTAGCCGCTTTGTTTATAAATTATAGTTTTTCTAATCTTTCATATACTTTTATCGACGAGAGTTAAAACCGATCAATAAAAGTAAAAAAGTTCAATGATGAAAGCCGTTAACGGTCAAAGAAAGTCAAAAACGATAAACGAAAGTCAAAAAATAAAAAACAGTGAGCAAAACGATCAACGTAAATACGGATGTCAAAAAAGTTCAATGGAAGTGAAACACGACAAACGAAAGCTAATTAGACGATGAATGAAAGTAAAAAAGTCACACATGGTATGAAATACGAATGGGTATAACTTTTCGGTGTTTCAAGCAGTGGCGAATCTAGGATAAAATCTAAGGTGAGTCCAATTTCTTTGAGGCCAGAAAATAACCAAATCATACAATTTGGGTATTAGGTCGGTTCGGTTCAGGTCAGATCAGATGCTATTCCTAGCGTTTTTATTAGTATATCCACTTAAAATATTTTAAATAATCACTTGAGCTTAAAAAAAGTAAACGAGTAACATCGCTAATTTGATAAGCTAAGTTCGACTAACATTATGTACAAAACTACCATACCTTTTCATAAAGGATGCCTAAAAAATTGATTGAATGTTTCATCATATACAAAACAATAAATCAACTTATAAAGCATTGCATTTTTAGGGAAACAAAATATTTCTATCCTTCAAAGAAACTTGTTAAAAAATCCCATGAACAACTTTAAATATATATCCGTTCAATATAAAGTATTCAAAGTGAAACATGTTTTATAATTCACGAGCTCTCCATGTAAGTTTCTTTTATTTTAATTGACATTGTCTTTTCCACACTAAAAAAACAGAAAATTCAAAGCCCAACTACGAGAGTATACAGTCACTCAGTCACTAATGTTTTATGCAAGGAATTGAATTGGGCCCAAATATCATACGGACTATATAATAGCCCATGCCCCATGGTATGTTATTTACTTACTCCATCAGTCCATCCGTCCCAATTTAATTGTCTCCAAATAAAAAACACGTTGTTTAAGAAAATATCAACTTCTCTTTTACTTTTTGATAAGATGACAGTTTTACCCTTTAATTTTTACTTCCTTTTTTGGCCTACATATATAAATTAAGTGTATAAAAGAATTTTATCTCATCATTTATATCTGTATATGGAATTGGAAAATTAATTTGGGACATCCCAAAATGAAATACTGAACTATAAATTTGGGAAGGAGGGAGTATTTGGTAAGCCCAAATATTTTGTAGTCCATCAAGTTATAACTCAACTTCATCTTCTCCAATTTCATACGTCAAGAACGTTGCTATGGAAGGAATTTCAACTAATTTAAATACTAAAATTTATCTCATTAGAGGGCCAATCTTCATCAAATCGAGCCTAACACGAGTCTAAACATAAAACTAAGGTGGGTCTATATCAAAAATACTATATATATATATTACATATAAACTTGAGATCTAAGGTGGGTCCATGGACCCCTTTTAGCTCAATGTAAATTCACCCCTGGTTTTAAGTAACATAGTATATATTCGCACATCATTCTTTCGAGTTTCGAGTATATAAAAAATAAATATGATGCTTAAATAGTGTTGTAGTTGCTATAAATTACATACAACATTCTTCTCTTCACTGTGTGAGAGAGACATAATAAAGCAAGCAAGCTACATGTTTAACATCAATGTAACCTTCTTCTTTCTTTGACTTTTATTTTTATCCATGGTAACTTTTCATTTTCTATCATACTCAAAAGGTAGTACAATCGAAAAATGCGGGTAAAAGGATTTCATATAAACGAAAATCTTTATGTAGGTGAAAATGAGATTTGTTACCCACAAATAGCGAAGCATACTAGATCATGTTATTGGGTTATTTATTGTATTAGGTTTAGGTTTTGAAATAAAATATGAGTAATGTGATTGCAATAAATGAAATATTTAACATATCAATATAGTATATCAACTATGAGTGTTTATATTGATTACAGTATATTAATTATGAAGTTGAACGTGTTTGTGCGTGTAATCATGAGAGAATAAGCCTTAAAATATTGATCCCATATATTCCGATGATGACGTCGATGACTTCACTTCTAAGTTTGTTGGCTTTCAATCACACATTGGTGTTGGGTTTCAGTAACCCTAAGCATTTTTCAGGTATGATTTGTATTGCATAGTTTTTTTTTTTATGTTATGAAATGGGTTGTAATTGCCCCAAACTATTATGTTTTAAGTATATGTTACAAATAATACCTTGTATAGAATTATTGGTTAGAATTTAATTGAATTATTATCTTTGAATTTATTTTTAATTGATTAATTAATATAATCAATAATGAGTTCAAGGAAATTTTGTTTTAAATGATTGCAGGTTTATTTCATGAAGGGTACTCATATATCACGAGATGCCTAGTAGGTATTCTAATATCCATTTCATCTATAAATTTATTTTAATCAATAACTTTAATCTCATTTTATTTTCCTATTTTTTTGCCTAACTTCAGGATCAGTGTTTTCAAAACTGGTTAGTATTTGGTCCTATTTTCAAAACGTTGGTGAGGAGGATGTGTTTCGTGCTTTGAGTTAAAATCAAGTTCTGTTTTAAATTATTGTAGGTATATTTTATACCATTGTGAGCAAAATCAAGTTTTGGTACTCACATTTTACACGATTACTAGTAGGTTAAAAGTTTTTTTTTTTTTTTTTTAGTTTTTATGATATTATGATATTGTATATTGTTTTTAGTCATACATTATTGATTGTGTGACTTTGTAAATCACTACATTCATTATTTAAATATTGTTAAAATTCTAGGATGTCACATAATTGAAATTAAAAAATGAAAATAAAAACACAAGGATAATTTTATAGATCATTGTAAACTATGAGGACCATTTATGAATTTATTACTTATCCTCATTTGAAACCCTAAAAATCCTCACCATCCCTCACTCTCAACGTGTTACCACCTCACACCCCTGCCATAACACTTTCTCTCTAAATCAAAAACCCATTTCACATTCAAAACTTCATGCAGCTTACTAGAATGGCCGGAATACTCCTTCTTAGGTCAAAAATGAATCATTTCTTACAGCCAAATCTAGTTAGATCCATTTCTACTTTGAACAACAACAAACAAACAATTGCTTGCAATATACCACATCTTTTGGTTTCAAAATGCTTGATTAACCAACCGAAAGAGATTAATGATTTCTTTCCCAAAAAACCAAGCTTAGGAGTTGAGACTATAGACTCCATTTTACATATATACCAAACACCAGTTCCTCCTCATTCACCTTATTTGCCGGAGTTTTTGATCCCATATATTCCGATGATGACGTCGATGACTCCCCTTCTAAGTTTGTTGGCTTTGAACCACACATTGGTGTTGGGTTTACTGATTTACATTAACTCTAAGCATTTTTCAGGTATGATTTGTATTGCAAAGTTTATTTTTATGTTATGAAATGGGTTGTGATTGCCCCAAACTATTTTGTGTTAAGTATATGTTATAGATAATACCTTGTATAAAATTATTGGTTAGATTTTAATTGAATTATTATCTTTGAATTTATTTTTAATTGATTAATTAATATAATCAATAATGAATTCCAGGAAATTTTGTTTTAAATGATTGTAGGTATATTTCATGAAGGGTACTCATATATCACGAGATGCCTAGCAGGTATTCAAATATCCATTTCATCTATAATTTTATTTTAATCAATAATTTTAATTTCATTTTATTTTCCTATTTTTTTTTGCCTAACTTCAGGATTAGTGTTTTCAAAACCCGAATCTGTAACCTTCGTTAGCAGATTCATTTTCCGTGGTTTCCCTTATCAAACTAGAGGTTACCAAAGAAGCATGCATAGCACGTTAGTGTCTGGTCCTATTTTCAAAACGTTGTTCAGGAGGATGTGTTTTGTGCTTTGAGTTAATATCAAGTTCTGTTTTAAATTATTGTAGGTATATTTTATGCTATTGTGAGCAAAATTAAGTTTTGGTACTCACATTTTACTCGATTACTGGCAGGTTAAAAGTTTTTTTTTTTTTTTTTTAGTTTATGTGTTATTATGATATTGTATATTTTAAACATAATTTTATTTTCTAATGCTATTTTTATATTTTTACTAGGCATCTCAGATATCAACTGGAGGAGGATTTGCATCGGGCTAAATTTCATACTTTCACCATTAAGAAGTTTTGGTAATATTCCATAATAACTTTTATATATTGTAACTAGTGTAGTTGTAATAGCCGGTCTAAATGCGGTTTTAAGGAGTTTGCAACCGGTCTAATTGCATAACATTACCGACATTAGTTTGATTTTCGTGTTTTGATTGGATAAAAACAACATCTTTCAAGGACCTTCTTATAAGTGGGGTTAACGCTATGAGGATGGAGGGGATTAGATGTTGCCACGCCTACCATGAACGAAGTTGAAACTAAAGAAAAAGTGAGCAGTTTCGTTGTTCACGCGATCGTTAAGCCATGCCCTGAGATGAATGAGGTGTGGCTTTTGGATAGCTTCCAATTTATGGTTGTCTTTGACAATGACAACCATCAAATCGGACTCACAATTGAGCTCCCGGATGGCAACTAGGACTCCAGAGTATCCGAGCAAGTAATGTCGACGACGTGCTGCTCATCGTGATTCCGCGTGGCAGTGACACCCTCATCTGACCATTTAACGATTTTAAAATTAAGTTTGAATAAAACATATGATTTATTTTTAGCATGTTATTTATGTTGTTGAACACTATATATATGTTGAAAAAAGACTTCCAATATACATAGTTTTAAAGATTTTGATTTTCCCTGCATTGTAGTTTTTTCATTACAAGAGTTTTTGAACATTGTTTAGTTACAATTTGTAGAAGTAGGATCTTACGACTATTTACTTATAACTAACATTCTGGGGTAATCCCCTTTCGCATCTTATTTTTGTAATATGGTATCTCCTTTCATATATCTATACATAATTAAATAATCATCCCCTTTCAGATGTATTCTAATCTATACTCGTATACACTATTATATAGTATCTATAATTACAAGTTATGCTTAATAATCACAAACTTTTAAATTTGATGCAATTAAGCATAACATATTGATCTATATTTTAATCAAGGAGTGAACATATTTATATCATGAAATCATGTATCATATACGGATTCAAATTTATGCATTACATAACTATAACTATAACTATAACTATATATATATATATAACTATATATATATATATATATATATATATATATATATATCAGCTTACATGTATGATCCTTTCAGCATGAAAATTTCTCTTGGTACAAACCATTTAGAGATGCACAAGAAGAGGCTGAGATAGTCAATTTAGCTGCTGAGATCAATCATGTATCTCTATCTGATAGGGATGACACTTAGTCTTGGGGACTGATAAGTACAAGTAAGTAAACAGTCGCTTCATTACATTCCCTTATTGACTCAAAATTACTTTGTAATATGGAGGTTGCAACACATTGGAATAGTTTCACTCCAATCAAAGATAATATCCTTGCTTGCAGGGCCGGCCCTGGCACCGGGCCACATGGGCAACGGCCCAGGGCATCAAAGTTCAGGGGGCAGCAACTGCTAGGTCGATATTATATTGGAATAGTTTCATTTAATCCATGTTTCTATATAACTAATCGATGTTTCCTCATAAAAAAGACAGTATCCTATATATTTAAAATGAAAAATCAAAGCCTCAATAAAAAAAGAAAGAAGCTTCCTGGTGCTTTAATGGTGGAAATGAGTTTGGGAGTGTAGATGGGGAAAGACGAAATATGAGTGGTCCCTTGACTTAGTGCAGTTATTAGTTATAGATATTTTGTCACTATAACCTTTATAACTGACTGAAAGCACATTATAGACCCTATAAAATCTCAAATTTACATAAAGGACCTCTCTGAAATGTTATTATCTTGATATTTAGTCAAACAACATTGATATAGAAAAACTATACACATTTTCAATCCTGAAATATAGTTTTAGAAGATTGTTATCCAAATTTTTTATGTAAAACAACAGCCTCCACTACAATAGCATACCCAGAAAATATAATACAGTCCTTTATTTTATGAAATTTAATAAATATAAGTTATATATAAATGTATTTGTAATTTAATTTGAACTTATACTTCGCCCTTTATCTTCTAACATTATAAAATTTTACTTATTTGGCAAAGTCGGTGAGGTGATGAACCGTCTAATTTAACTAAGTTCCAAAAGCATAAAATATAGTGTGATTTTTGTTAATAAAATTTATATGGGCATTTGACGGTTGACTCGCCCGGGGCATCAGAATAGTCAGGACCGACCCTGCTTGCTTGAAGGGTTCGAATTAATCGAGTCCCTACTCGTGTCAACTTGGAAAAGCGTGAAATTGATCTCCACTCGTTACTTTGTCCATTATGTGAAGAAGAAACCGAATCATCTAACCACTTATTTGCCTCTTGCAGTCCCTAGAAACTCATTTTTTATAAGATACTAAAATGGTGGGAATTGTCGCCAAAAATCTATACTGATGTGGCAACGGTCATAGACATGGCAAAATCAGAATCTTCCTTGAAGGTCATGGAGACTCAAATGTTGGATGCGGTATTCATTTGTGCAATATCGGTGATTTGGAGATAAAATTAATACATACAATAATGATCCTAAAAACACTATTCTCCAAGTAAACAACTTTACCCCATAAAGAAAATATAAGTCATTCCAACTAAAAATAAAAAATACAAACAAAATAGTCAGAGATTATCTCATTTAAGTAATCTAACATTGCTACATCGTTAGCTTCCTGCTTAGGTTTCCCATAAATTCAAGAAAACATTGCAACTAATTAATTCTTCCTAAAATTTCTGTAATCAGATCCGACCAATCAAAAGAGATGAAGTTTAGAATCAAATTACGGTAATCGCTTAATATATAAAAGACTAAAGTCAGAGGATGTTCTACAAAATTGATACCTTAGAATTTGTAAATCGAGTGGGGTTTCTTTAGCTTGTATATGGATCTTTGCGAAGAATAATGTATTCATATTGATCTTATATCAATTAATCAATCATTTATGCTTGATTAAAGCGCTGAATTGAGCCGATCACATCCTTATCTTCAATCGGAGATTAGGCTAAATAGTTGAAGAATTAAAATCCTTGAGAATAAAACTTGTGATGAGATTAATAATTGGTAGAATGAATTTCAAAAAAATTTGATGTTTGTCGATGATGATGAAGAAGAAGCGAGAGTAGGGTTTTGTGAGGGTTTGGCGGGTGATGAAGGAGTTGTGATTTCTTCATCTTATCATTATTGATTTTTTAAATAAATTTTTTTATTTAATTCTGATCATTCGTATTATTTAATTAATTATCTAATATTTGTATTAAATATATTCCTTCTAAATTGATTAGATAAAGTATTATTTAATGATGTTTATAAAGAGGGGTTAAATGTAACTATTATAAAAAAAAATTAGATCGTTGAATCAATTTGGGAAAAACCAATTAGGAGTTGGGATTGCTCAATGCTTTTTTACTTTTAGTATAATATATAGATTTATAGATTCTTCACATTAATGTTACTTATAAATAGTTGTGTGTATACACAAGTTTAACAGTATAAGGTGTATGTGTTAATAAAACTTCATACCAATAATACATTACATAACGTAGGATTATTCGAATTAGGAATGATGTTACAAGGTGTAACAGTTGTTCCAACTTAATTAACTCTTAATGTGCATTAGTGTGTCTTTAGACATATACTATTCAAAGTATTATATACGTGATTTACAATCAATAACATTTAGCGTTGTAGCTTGGTTAGTGCTTACGAGTTTAATATGATTCAATTGTGTAGCCATGACCTTTTTGGTCTAAAATCTAATAGTGTTTGGCCCTTAGATTAGTTCCTTTATTTTTTTCCTCTATACTAAAAAAGTCTTATTAACACCTCGTGTATATACACGGATTTAAAATCTAGTATACACAAAAAAGTATTCGTTTAAGTTATAATTTATAAGCACATAATTTTATAAACAAATGTGTGTAAAATAGTTCAACTAAAATAATCTAACATGTCTTAAAATTTGAAAATTTAATCAAAAAGTAGTATCCTTTTTTATAAACATGCGTGTGATAAAAATTGAGATGAATTAACACAACAATTTGTATAGTGTTAACAATCTTGAGAAATACTTTATTCACATAATGTTTACAAAAAATTAACTATAAAATAACATGTACCAATCATGTTATTTGTATTCTATATTCCATTCGCAATTTATCATACACATATCGACTCTTAGAGTGTAAGCTTTGGACTCGTGTATAAGTTAATACGTGCCATTTAACCAGGCATTGGTACTGTGCTACATTTCATATATTTATTGTATGAAATCGAATTTTTTGTGCGCCATTTTGTGTGTTTATTATATCAATTAGAGTTATCATTTTATATGCATGATCTTTATGACATTAAGGTTTGTTTTGCGGCAACCTTTCAACTGGGCAACGCCCGGGTTAATACTAGTTTGTATAGTGTTTACAACCTTGAGAAATACTTTATTCACATAATGTTTACAAAAAATTAACTATAAAATAACATGTACCAATCATGTAAGGAGATAGAAGCATTAAAGTAAAAACATAATTGATTATGATTGTTACATATAACTCCACATCATTTTCTGGATTGTTTCTTGTAAAAATTTAGTGAATAATTCTCATAAGATCAACTAATCACCTATAAATTAGTTGATTAGTTATATTTCTAAATTAGCGAAATAAACTTAACTCAGTCATCATGATGGAATTGCAAGAATTAAGTAAACATGGAGATCGAAGACATGTATCGAACACTAAATTTCATGCATACAAACTTGCTGACGTTGAAGCTTATCCGTACAGTTAGTTGTTTCAAATTTTGAAACACATTACATGTATATATAGTGTAGAGGATAAGAATTTTGGTCCAAATAAGTATTTCAAAGAGGTTTTATTAATACATACTTATTTGATATTTGACACTTGATAAGTAATTTCTACTCACTTAGACTTTTTTTTTAAATGTTTATTGTAGAGGAAGGGACCTAATTTAAAATTTGATCTCGATAAATATATTGTGTACTTGTGTAACATTAAGAATGTGTGTAGTTTAGAGTTACTAAAATGGAGATATGAGTTTAATTATTATAAATAAAGAAAATAGATTAATGATTTGTTTTTTAGATACGAGTAGTTCATGGTCCACGGAGTTGAGGTCTTTTCGTTGTTCCAATTTTTTTTTTTTGTCAATACCAGTGTTTACGTTCCCGTGTAACGCACGAGCAGCCTAAGTTAAATTTTAAAATGATACAATTATATTTTAAAAGTGTATATTACATACTCCATAATAGAATTCAACATTATATTCGCACCTTTATTAGATATTTTCTCTTTTTATTTTGTTGGTGATGCATCGTTAATCCGTATTGGACTCAAGCTCCTAAGTTGTAATGACAAATCTTCTTATATATTGACTTTATTTGAAATATGCAGTTATATGCTACGAGTAACTTTGTTTGCTTTCTAAAACCCTATACATTCTGAAGTTTAAATAAGGATAAAGAAAATACAAAAGATGAACAAAATATGTGTACTTACTATGTCTATTTCAATAGAATTTAACTTTTTGCATTAAGTTTTATTTTACAAAAATACAAGCTTGACAACATTTATCCAACCATCTTAGTTTTATATATGCTATCGCAGGTTTGAATAAACTAGCCTTTAAACCTGTGTGTCGGTAGTCTATAATATTAATGTTGTAAGCTTTTAAAACTTATATCACAAGTTGTATTTCTTATATAAGCAGTACACTAAGCATTTGAACTAGTAACAACTAATATCTACCAACTTGTTGTAACATATAACAACAAACCGGAATTCCTACAAAAATTGGAGCAAGAACCTAGCAACCTTTCCGACAATAAAGGGCCGGCCTGTTAATTTTGATGGGCCTGTAGGATACTATCAATTAGGCCCTTAAAACTTAAAATAAAAATAAGGAATTAATCTAAAATAACACAAAGCAATAATTGTAAATTTTGAAAGTTCGATGTAACTATAAGCTTTTAAAGTAAGGTTACAATTTTAGCTTCTTCTCCCCAAAAGTGATGAGCAATTTGATGGAAGTATCATATAAATCTAAAAAAATCTAATAATAATACGTAAAGCTATTGAGCTTCTTTGAAATGCCAACCCCAAACACTCCTTTATCGTACTTTGGTTATACAATTTTTGAAATTACCGAAACAACAAGTATATAATTACTACATGCTATAGAAATTAAAGATATTGTAAAATAAGTTTTGATTTAGATTAAGTTTGAAACAAGGAAACATAAAGAATAATAACTTCATACCTGTTACTTAACTATATATGTACCAAAAGAAACCATAGTTTAACTCAAGATTTATATATGTAATAAGTTGGTTCCGATCGATATAACTTATAAGGTAGTCTTATTTTGGTTTGTTCATCGATATAAATTATAAGCTATTTTATTTCGGATTTGTTCATCGATGCGACTTAAACTTATAAGCTAGTTAAATTTTGGTTTTGAACAAATAAATGCCTTCTTAAAATCAGGGGAAAGTTGGGCTCATTAACTGTGCCTAAAACCTATAACGTGGATCATTCTCTAAAGGCCTAAGACTTTTAATTGGACAAGATACTATAAACCTGACATATGTAAACTGGGAGCCCATGTAACTTTTGGGCCTTGTGCCTCCTAAGGCCGGGCCTATAAAATTGTACTTATATACACACATTTGATTGCTTTTCTTATTCAAATGCCAAGGTATACTAGTATTGGGGCTGATACATTCAAAAAGCTTGTAAAAAGGAAACACAAAAATATTTGATCAAGTTACGTGTTGGCTTGTGTTGTTGAGATTGACTCCTACTTTGGGTTCAACCTCAAGGAAGCACTGTAATGCAAAAGTAAACAATTACTCGTTCAAAATTATAATGAAAACAGACATATCAGCTCAATAAACAACATAAGTTTGACAAAAACTTCATACCTATTGATGCGATAATGCTTCCCGGTGGGTGGAGGACCATCATCAAAAACATGACCGAGATGAGCATCACAAACTGCACATACAACTTCTTGGCGAGGCATGAAAATGATCGACAAGTCTAGCTTTGACTTCACATTGTTTCCTATTCGCTCATAGTAGGATGGCCAACCGGTTCCACTATCAAACTTGGTGGGTGACCTTGAAAAAATTAACAACCAGTGTCATATATAACGAAAATATATATGAACCGCTGAATACTTGTTAGATAACTTTTACTCGAATAGTGGAGTGTCAGAACATATGCAGTTGTAAACCCCAGGGATCTTTGTGTTCCAGTAATCCCTGAAAATTAAATCATGGAAATTTTGAATCCTTGTCACCTGGTTAAACTACATGTAAGGCGCTAGAATCTTAGATAATGAATTATACTCGTATACAAATTGCACAAACAAATCCTTCTTCTGATTATCTGAATAATTTAGAGACCTTTTTATGGTGACTTTGATTATCTGATTGTATGTGAGCCACATAATCTGTATTAAATAATCAATTCCCTACAAGCTGCAACAAAGCTGAAGGTTGAATAATATGTTTTGAAAGACTTTACTTATTTCTCAGAAATGTCTCTTACTCTTTCATGTAGATAAGTGATTGTGATTATTATATCTTATATGATTAATTCAAATTAAACACAAAGTGATGAAAGTGAACGGAGGAAGTTAGTTGTTAACATACCCAGAGAAGGCCCTTTCGGTTCCCATTTGTCGAGTGACATAAAACTGTTCTCCACTATGTTTCTTCTTCCATTCTTGCTCCCTAACCGATTTAAAATCCGTATTTCCTGACTCTGCAATATATGAAACACTGATTATGTAAAGTTCAAACATATTAGCTCCTCGTATTTACAATCCATAGGTTTAGTCTCAACACTCAGATGTACAATTACTAGAATTGGAAAAGTAGCAAGAACAACATTGGGTGCAAAACTGTTTGGATGTGCTTGTTTGAAGTTGTGATAATCAGACGACAATATTTGATGTAAGTGTTTAGGAAATACATGTAAAATGACCAAAATTATACTAGTAATAAATATCCAATTTTACAGGGCAACTCTTATTAATTTAACACACAAAATTATACTAGTAATAAATAGACTATGCCTGATTTTATGCCACTATAATTATAGTTTGACTTTCAAAACGCATCGCCAAACACCCCTTCAAAACTCACAGAACCATAAAGAGGTGTCATAATTTACAAGAATTATCACTATTCCAATTACCTTTGTTAACTTATAAATATAAACACTAACACAACATAGGCAGAAATTGATACCTTTAGTTGTGGAGTTTGGTTTATGTGATGAGTAAGCAGAACCCATTGCTCTTATGGATGAATGAAATCTGGTTGTAGGTATGCTTATTTGGAATTTATTTGATGATGTTTTGAGAGAAGAATTCAGTTTGGTTTTGGATGAAAAAGAGATTGGAGTCTAAAATTGGTGCTAGTTAAGGAATGGGAAGCCATTACTGACAGTGGCGGATCTGAGAAATTCACTTGATGGGGGCACAAAATTTTCGTAAATTTTACAGACAGTCAAAGTTTTACCAAAAAGAATACTCTTTACAATATTCCAGGCCTTGTAATACTTTGTAAATATGAGTTTGATGGTGTGCATATGTTCACCATTTGGTCTCCTGTCATAACAGATGTGCCCACCCGAGCCATAAATGATATGTTTACCACCGCGACCCATTACTGACCCATTTTATCACCCTCCATACATGTTGCTCCTTACCAATTCAACGCCCAATCCAGAAACTAGTTTGCAAAGAGTGGAGGCTATGTATTGATTCTTGTTTTACTAATTAGCTGTAGATGTTATCGGGCGATTCTTACAAACTTTGAGATGGAGGGGATGAGCTGGTTCAGAAGGAAGGATCATCCTTCTTGCGTCTCAAAGAAGATGAATCTTCAGAAGAGCTTTGTGAGAAAATGTATGGTTTCTTACCATGCTCAGAAACTACACAGGCAATTTTCTTCTCATTGTTGTTTACAAGTACCTATTGTATCATGGAGAATGCTATGTTTCTTCCGGTGATAGATGGGTTTCAAGATTCTTGGTCCAGGTATCTTTGGTGCAAGTGCTTTCCAAGTCTTTAGTTTTCTTCATTAGTCCACAATACTTCTCTCGGTATGCACCTTTCTACAGTAAAATGTGCTATAAAATTTGTAACCAAATTTTGGGAATCTACACTTGATGCCAATGATCCTTATCTTTTGTCATAGCATTGTTCTAGGCATCTAACACAGTTTGCTTTGCTAGAAAACTCAAAACCAATCCTAATAGTTACAATCTGCAGATAATTGAATAAGTTTTAAACTGTTTCTAGATCTCTTGAAAGCCAACTTGTATTAATATTTTATGTGTCTTATTACAGTTTCTGGACCTTTTAACACGATAGAGGTAGCGCAAGAGTATGTGCTAACTGGAGTTGGCTTGCTAGCTTCTTCTCACTTTACTATATATGGGGAACTTATGTAGTCATTGGAAGACAAGAGTTTTCATCAAATTTAATTCATGTGCTTCATTGGCACCTGCCCAAAGCCTTACAAGGAGTTCTATTCATTTCTTACTGGTTTGATGCAATCTTTATTGTGTAGATGCAATTGTTGTTTGTGTGTAATCCTTGTTGTAATTCTCTTTTTGTTTTTTAGCTTTTATTGTTTTCAGTTTCTGGTGTAACTACAGACAATGAGACAAGTTCAACATCCCAAATCATGCTTATTTATTTGGTACACTTTTAGTTTATCTTGATCCCAAAATTATATGGGATGGATTATATATACTACTCATGAACACATCTATATCATAACACCCCATCCTTTACAACATTATTTAAATGTATTTTACATCGGAAGCGTAAGTTCAAACAAACATTAACAATTAAGTTATAGAACATTAAGTAACTAAACCATAGTATTTCAAAAACTATAGTATATATAAAATGGGTGTTATTTAATTCCAAATACAACTTTAAGCTATCAAAGTAATATCAGAGTAAGCCTGGTCAAACATTCCGTCCCGAACAACTTCTTGACAATCCCGTTATATCAAAACCCTAAGCTGCAAGAAGTGGGGTGGTGGGGTTAGCTCAAAGCTAAGTAAGTGAATACATAACCAACAACCTAACTTAGCATAACAACCTTGTTTACAGCAAATCATCGTAAACAAATAACATCACAATAGATCGATGGTTCTTGGGGAAACCTTCAGCCAAGAATACCAACAGTAAACATATAATATCAATGAGATAACATCTCAATACAATGAGGATCGGTGGTTCTTGAGATATCATGATACCCGGGGATTCCTCAAGAACACTTATCGTACATATCCATATGGCCATAACGGACGAGACCGATAGTTTGGTACTAATTTCATACGACCTAATTTCCCATTAACGATAAGTACAAGGAAATTCATGTCGTCTTACAATAGTAACCAAACCCAACCAATAGATTGACCTCAATACTGATGCCCGAAGGCCAAATATCACGTGATCACGTATTCACATATTCAATCAGGTCAACATATCAGACTATCCAGTCTATCAACAGTATTATTACTATTAAACCAAATTAATCATGACAAACCAAAAGTAGTAATAATATGATTACCCCTTGTAACCGAACTTGTAACAACTAAATTATACTGAGGATTACAGATCCACTCACCGACACCTCAGTTGTCCACTCAGTAGTCTATTATCACTGATTCTTCGCATAATCTGAGAATTCAAATCAAATATAAGTTAGTAACCAAGACCATTAATACTTAACTCATATCAATTCACAATACTAGGAACTTAATACAATTGATATCACAATTACAAGTTCCTAATCACGTATTATAAATCATAACACAGCTATTATCATGTACTACTACTGGTCTATCAATGTTATATCATATAACAATACAATTAACATTAACATTAACAATTAGAAATTGATGTTGGACTGGCCAAAGAAGCCACCGGCTGGGGTCTAGGACCCGCCGGTCTAAGGTCTCAAGCCGTCGGCTTGGGTCTTTGACCCGCCGGTTTGCCAACCCAACATAGAACCCACCGGCTTGGCTCATCAAGTCGCCGACTTGTTCATCAGATACAGCAACAACAACAACAAAACAACGTATCCAAATACAAAACTTATCTCTAATATCACCATTTCAGCTCAACAATTTCAGTTTGTAAACTACCAAACACTCAAATATGAGTATATACATACACTAAAACTTCATTCAAGCTCCAAATTCACATATACTTCAATAATACACAATTTCAAGTATAAACCCATTTGATTGAGTCTCAATATCATAGTTCAAGAACAAAAACTTATAATCACAGTTATAACAATCAATTTACTAACAGAAAACTTCATCATATATCACTCAATCATCAATCAATTCATCACTTTCACCATTTCATCTTTTAATTTCGGATTAAAATCATTAACTCATCAACATCATCATAAATTTATAATCTTAATCTTGAACTTGTTAGTAATCAACAATAACAAGCTTAACTAACAACAATTTCACAAAACCAACCCTTAATTTCGGATTATAATCAAGAACACTTAAACCCCTAAATTCTAGGGTTCATAATTCAAGAATTTGATACTTACAAGTTGATTAGGATGATTAGAAGATGATAATCCGTGGGTTTGAAGCTTGAATTCGAGTTTAGCAACTTCAATTTGATGTTTTCTCATGATTTGGATAATTGATTTAGGGTTATAGATGTGTATGTATGTTTATGTATGTGGGGAGATAAGAATCCAACAACCGACTCAAACCGGTGAGTGTATCATATAACAGTTTAAATTTCATTCCCCGTACTTGTCATTGTCTGGAACTTAAAATCCATTTGCGGGAAAATATTAATTTATTTTACCGTCAACTGAATTAAATTAAAACAGTTAATAATTTATTAACCACAATAAATTATTTGACTCTTTTACCCATTTATTTTTAAATAACAAATGAATCTATTTTCTGATACATTAAATAATAGTTCACAGTCAGAAAATATTAAAATACTACTAGACCCGAGGACTGGGTGTTACAAATCTCCCTCTATTAAAAAGATTTCATCCTCGAAATTTGATCACCCTTATTCAATCTAGTGTAACAGAATCACATAACTAATAACCAATATATGCACACACAACATGTGAGCATAATGTAAACTATATATATCTATATTCACATAAACACAAATGATTACATAGATATATTTTATTTCATCGATTTACACATCACCAATGTGTATTTCAACTGAATTCACATAAACACATAAGTTGTGCTTTGTACTCTATTTATTTTACTAACACAAGATGCAATATTCATCATAAAATGTAGCATCTTCCACTATTTAATCACAAAATACACCCATCAAATGTTACTCCCGTGAGCAACTTATAAATACAGTTACACGTTTTCAATTCTTTCCACATGCACATATTCAAATGTACATGTTTCTATCTTTCCCCCCTGCACAAATACTGTGCATATATCTTGTCTCTAATAAGTTTAAATAACCACTTACATGACTATTCATAACTAGTCATGTAACCATTTAAAACACTTAATCACTTGAAAATAAGTGAAACATATAGTTACATGAATCATTTTTTTTTTCAACCATAGCAATAGTGGTAATAAATACTACAACCAGCACCTTAGCAACAAGGTTAAACTCAATTCTTAATTAGCAATTTAGCTAATAATTATATATGTCTTTAGCTAACATATTGCTAGAAATCTTTACTTTTGCAACTAATTCATTACTGATTTACAACTTGTAATTATAAACATCACAAGGTTATATGAACTTTTTACTCCAAAGCAATCCAAAATCATATAACCATAAACACATAAGAATAAACAATATGTAGAGTTCAAATCTTATAGGTAAAACCATTTTTACTTAATCAATTAGCATCCTATCATATCGAATTGGATACTAAATCAACACCAGTTGATACAATGCATTATCAGCATAATTCTTTCAACACATCAACATAAGGTGTTGTCATTAGTCACGTATTCAACAATATCAATACATTGTTATCTGCAGTTAACTGACCTCTACCTTGCTTAACTCATATAATAATCCGTTCTAGTTGCAATTTATCATATACACATTTCTTGCACAATAACTACCACATTACAACAATAGTTTAGTGATTTACTACTCTTTTGTTTCAGTCAATCATTGACTATTTCTCAATTACAGGTTAATATCTCTAACCTGTTATTTTAAAATCACTTAACTTTATCTGGTACTTAGTAGCCTCAACAATTCTATGTGAAATGGTATAATATAAATACGTTGGCCAGACGTCATCATATTATATCAAGTACACTTCATTTTCAGGCAACTTTATACCAATTACTTTTCAAAGTAATTAACTTTTATTTTCACATATATCATTAACAGTGATATCAAATTTTACACACATATGATAACACTTTTACAGCTGGTATACGATCAAGTATTAACTTGTTACCATTTTTAATTTATCACCTTGAAGATGAAACTATACATAGAATCAGGTATTGTATAAGTCACACAACCATTTAACACCATTTTTACTTTCCTTTTTAACAATGGTGTAAGGTTTAACATAATTACTTCAATCAATCTCTTTGTTACCTGATTCAGTATCAATTACTAGTTACATCACATAATACTTATGGTACTTTTAGTACTAAACACTCTGTCCATACTATGTGTAATATCCAACACATATTCATCAATCTATATACCTTTAGTTGAATCACAATTGAGCATTTCATGTTCAATTATCACATAAATATAAGCTCATGTACTTGGTTTACGATTTCTTAAAATGCTCAATTCAACACTTTATAATACTCTAAGTGATTAAATTACTTTATCACATTTCAATTAGTCCACACAATATGATCCACATAATTTCCTACTCAATGTTTACTAACCCTAGTTAGCAACAATCACAATACCATTTATTGGTATATTTTGCAGTTAAATAAACTGTCTAAAAACAATTCATACACAATAACATATGTGGATTTCTTAAAACAGGTTTTACTGTGGTATATAGTCATAGGAACGATCCCTGGGCTTAAAGAAACAAAAGCCCAATACAAAACATAAGTCAAAAGTCCGAAATAAGGTCCGAAAAACAATAAAATGCCGTTTTCGGGCCCTAAACGACCCCGAACTGCCCAAAACTGCTAGGGCTCATGGCAAAGCAAAGAGCTTTGACCGTTGGGCCGTTTCCGAGTGGACATGTAAATTTCGTCTTATTCCGACACCGAAATTTTCTAACGGAAATTTTTTCGTCAAACGTTACGTCGAACGTCGAAAAACTTAAAAATTTAATTTTCGCATAAATGAGCCACAAGTCGTCGGATCATAGTGTGGAGCCACCGGCTTATAGGGTGAAGCCGCCGGATTCAGACCCCAAACAGCCTGGTCATAGGTGTAAGCAGCCGGGTACAGTGCAATTTGGGCGACAAAAATAAATGGCCTTATTTGGGTTGTAGGAGCCGCCATCTTGGGGTCCCCAGCCACCGGGTCATGGCTTAGAGCCTCCGGCTTGATGGTCTAAATAGCCGGGTTTGGCTCTGCACAGCAGACCCATCAGACATGCACCATTTTATGCAAACTTATGAAATTCAAACGCGCATATCTCTCAAATCGTAAAGAGTTAGGGTCTGAAATTTTGCAGGCACATTTATATATTCAAAATACAACTTTTCATTTTCACACTTTTTCAAAATTCACATTTATCAAGAAAACGGACGTACGACTCATTTTTGACCATTTTAGCTCATTTTGGTGACACGTCAAATTTCAAATGGCTTGGTTTCTGACTTCCACCATTTGCCAACATGTTTCTATATATATTTGTGACGTGTGGCCATATTCATCACCTTCATATACTCATTCTATCATATTTTAACTCGTTGACCCGTTTAGGGGTCCAATTGGGCATTTTTATAAAGAACAATCACATTGACTACACAAAATACTTTCAACACACATTCCTACTATATGTAGAATTTAAAATAACTTTAACACTCATCATACACGAATCACAACTGTTTTTAACCGTTTTATCACTATGTGGTCCATTTGAGCACTTTAACAACCCATCTGGGTTCCCGCCTAATTGATCACTATTCCAACAATCAATTCACACTTCTTTGACTATTCTAAGTCAAACCAAAACTGTTTTCACTATTGGTGTCGTATTATTCTTTAAAACACCAACTTGACATAAAATTCATTATGTTTAAACCAATTACAACAAATTTTCAACTTTGACTTCTTTTACAAACTTGTCAACATATATAAAGACTCGTTGACCACTTTGACTTTCTATTTTACTCCTGTTAATACCTAGATCATAATTCAACCACAATCATGATCAATGTTAAACACATAAACATCTAGCCACATTTATCACTTTATAACATTGCAATTATCAAGTACGACATGACCACATTCAACTTTGACTTTTCCAAGTCAACAACACACATTGCAACAACTAGACACTTTCCCATTTAAACAACCACATGACTCCAAACCTATTATTGGAGATATACCAACATCTCATTAAATTTACTATATGAAGTCATATTAAATAAATCTATCATGTATCAAATATTTCCTTAGCAAAATTTATACTCACACTTTGCACTTATCAAATCATAATCACTCATTGAATTATACTTTATATTCATATTGTAGGCATATTTAATTTCCAACAAACCACTATTACACCTTAGTCATCAATGTGTCTACATAGCTCAATACTTATTCACTCATTCCAAGTTCATTCAAAATTACTCATTAATATTCCTATCATCACATTAACAAGTAATAATCATCAATGACTCACAACTGGGGAATCATATTAGTCTGACTCAATGTACTTTACTACCAATCATATCATAGCAAAGTAAATAATTCAAGCTTATTGAAATACATCAAGCTTATCGAAAAGTACCTGATACACATAGGCCCACGAGTATTGAGGAATCATTGAGAATACCAGACGGTTCCTCATGTTCCTCCGTCTCTGCAACCAAAATAACACTTTTGCAACTTGTTATAGGTTAGTACACATTTAATAACCCCTTTCTCATACAACCACTAATCCCCACACCCTGGAATGTTTGACTTGACACAATTCTAAGTTTGGGATTGAACATCTTACAATGTACAATTCACCCAAACTCATGCTCTGATACCAACTTATAACACCCCATCCTTTACAACATTATTTAAATGTATTTTACATCAGAAGCGTAAGTCCAAACAAACATTAACAATTAAGTTATAGAACATTAAGTAACTAAACCATAGTATTTCAAAAACTATAGTATATCTAAAATGAGTGTTATTTAATTCCAAATACAACTTTAAGCTATCAAAGTAATATCAGAGTAAGCCTGGTTAAACATTCTGTCCCGAACAAATTCTTGACAATCTCGTTATATCAAAACCATAACCTGCAAGAAGTGGGGTGGTGGGGTTAGCTCAAAGCTAAGTGAGTGAATACATAACCAACAGCCCAGGAGTTAACTCCAAGACGGGTCACTAGTCCTCATCGGACAGTGTTGGGGGACTGAGCAACCTGATCTGATCAAACTCATGATAACCTAGTATTCAGTGAAATGCGACTTAGGTTTTCCACTTAAATCGTAGAATACTAGTGTTGACACCAAACCTCTGTTAATTTTATTAAAGGAAAGTCTCCAATCATCTTTTATAATGAACATCATCCCGAAACCTGAATATTGAAACTTCAGCAATCACAATCTCTATCTATCTGCTTACCCTACCCGTAGTTTAGTATTTACATTTCTGTATCGTAGTTAATTTAGAAAATACCAAAAACAAACCATACCTGCTCTTTTAAACCCATCCTAATAGCTTCTATTGTTTAAAGTATTTACTTTATTTCGATTCGCTCCGATTTTAAGAATGACACCTAAGTCAGAGTTACCGCTTGCTACCCTTAACAAGAGCAGTAGGTAGTAATAAAACTTAGGCTTCCCAGCATTATAAATTTAAAACCCACTGATCACCCGCCTCCGACTGGAAGGTCCGTAACGATAGGGAAGTGATTCCTTGACCGACCGTTGGGGCGCGATCATGTACCCACAACTATTGTAATTGACACTTTCAATACTTCCCTATTTTTTTAATCCTTATAATTTAAATATCATGACATTTCAAGTGTTATTTATAAATAATCAATCGTATATGAAATATTTATATATATTGATTAATTACATTAATTTTTTTTATCAACATTATGAAACTAAAAACTGATCATCCATTTAGCCAAACAACCATAATATCATGAATACATTAAAATCATAACTAAAATATTTTGTGATTTTAACTAATAATCCTTTAAATAATGTAACTAAAATATTTTATTATTTTAACTAATAATCCCTTAAATAATACTCTATCCGTCTCAAATTAAGTGTCATGAATCAAATTTGGAAGTTTTTCTTTTTTAACTTTGACATTAAATATTTTTGATTGTGTTATATATTACTTTATGAAAATACCAATGAAAATACATATAAAATTCAATCCATTCGTATATTTTACATCAAGTATTATATAACACAAACATAAACTATTTAAAGTCAAAGTTGAAAAATGAATACTCAAAAAGTCAAACCAGGACACTTAATTTAGAGCAAAGGGAGTACACAATAAGCTAAACAATAGACAAACATATGTCATATTCAACCATAATAATATTGTTCTATTTTCTTTTTGTGATTCATAGATTTTATATTTTTACAAGTTGTGTTTAAAGCATTGTCAGAAATAACTTCGGTTTTACTATAAAACTAGCAAATGATAAAGACCCTCTTGAAGATCATGAAACTTCAATAAATTTTGAAGATATTAAGTTAAATGTACATTTTCATATTAAAATATTATTTTTCCTTTTCATACACACATCTTTGAATTTATAATAACAGGATTTAAATGTACTTGATTATAAGTATGCTATTGAGCATTTTATTGATTTGCTAAAAATTAACGACTACAAAGATCAAGTTGACGAATATGGATTATTATTATTGCTATTCAAAATCTATTGTTATTGCTTATATATATGTGTATGTATGATCACAATAATGTACGATTTGGATAGAATTCTAGGTTTGAATTACGAATACAAAATACAGTTATTTGAGTTACACTGAATTCATAGTTAATTTAAATTTATAAAAATTGTTTTATGGGTTACAATAATTCTATACTACCTTCTTATTAAATGCATATTATATTAATAAATGTTTGACTATCTGCCCCTTCATAAAATAGGTAAATGTTATAACTAAAATGTTTACAAATTAGATAATATATAATTTATAACTTACATGTATTTTTAATAACTCAACTAAAAAAAATCAAAAAAACTTGAACCATACTAAACTGATAAAGTATATGCTATATGTTATTGGTTGGCGATTATATTATATAAAAATCCAGTTCATTGTACAATTTCATTTGACTTAACCTTTTAGTTACACAATTTATAAAATTAAATGTCAAAACCCTACATTGTCGCGGGACCTCACTTAGTGTTATTATGTTACTAATATAAATAAATGATAATGAATATGAATATTGTAATCATTCTTATAACATACCGTAATTGACTTTAATGTAAATAGTAGGTGAGATTGTAAATGCTATGTTTAATAATTACTCCATCCGTTTCAATTACAAAAGTTCATATTATTATTTTAGGTTGTCTCAAATAAGTGTTCATTTTTATGTTTCAACCAATCGAAATAGACTCTAGTATGTAGATATTTTATTTGATTGGTGAAAAGTGACAAGTATAGTTAGTTGAGAATCTTAAAAGTTTGTGTAAAGTCAAAATTGACACTTTGGGTGAAACAGAGAAAATATTTCAAATTGAATATCTTAATTATGAATACATGGTCAAATGTATCCTAATCTCCCTTATCTAATATGAGAGAGCCTATATTAGCTAACCCCCTTCTCACCTAACCCTCATAAGTTAATCCCCACCTTTCATTGCTTTAGTTAATATAATCGTAGCCATTGATGGTCTTTAATAAAATGATTAATTAATCTCACTATTTTTTGCCCTAAATTGTTCAATTTTACCCTTGCCTCCATCCAGTATCAATGGAAAAACCGCTGGAAAAACACGATGGAAAAAAACCTCCGGCAACCAATCCCCAAGCACCAAAATCAAGCAATCCCCATCAATCCCCAATCAAGATTTAGGCATCTAATCATCTATTCTTCTCCGTGTCAACCAATTTCTCGTCTCAATTTGTCCTGAAAACCAAAGAATTGCACAAGAAGAACAGCCATGTGCGCTGGCGGAGAGGTGTTAATTTCCGATCTTCAAGTAGTTGAACGGATGGAGGTGGCGTCGAATGCGCAGCGAACCGGAGGTTCAGTTAACCGCCGCGTCAAACGGAAACTCTGGCGGTCGGCAGCGGATGCTCGTCTGAACCGGCAGTCGATCGTAACAAATTAGATATTTTTATCTCCATTATTGTATTCGTATACAATTTATATCAATTTTTCATTTTCTGAATTTTGGCTAAGAACTTTTGATTATTACTCTGTCGTTGGACTCGTGATGTGGAGCAGCCCAACACTGGATAGGAGTTGGAACATGGATCGTCAATGTAAGTGTTCTATCGACTCTTGTGTGTTAATTCATGAATATCAGTCGACAGAAGGCAACTATTAATTGTTTGTGCATCCGGATATAGGTGATCATTGATCAAGATGCTTGAAGTTCACTAATTGATCACTAATATAAGTCAACATTACCACTAATTAATAAGTGTTGTAAAATGAAAGAACAAGAACAATAAGTGGGGAGGAAGAGAGAAATATTATTGAGTCATTAGTATCAAATGAATATAATGACAAGTATATATAGGATTAAACAAAACCCTAATAGACTAATAGTTAGATGGTGGGCTATCCACAAGCCCATGGGTTAAGCCCATGGATTTCACAACACTCCCCCTTGGATAGCCACCATTTATAATACGCTATAGACTGCCTCGTTAAAAACCTTATCAAGAAAAACCCAATGGGATAAAAACTTGATGAGGGGAAAAAGAGTGCAGTGCGTATTATACTCCCCCTGAATTTAATGTATATCCTTCAAGCGTCGAATACCGATCTTTCGAACTAGATGCTCAAAAAATTTTATCGACAATGATTTTGTGAATAAGTCGGCGAAATTATCGCTTGATCAGACTTGACTGACATCAATGATTCCATCATTTTGTAGATCTTAAGTTGGATTTCCTTTGATTGTCTCGAGACCGCATTCCTTTTGGATGTGTTGAATCGTCGATCTTGAGTAGACACTTCTCGATCGGATTTATAAAACTCAATAAATTTAGCATTATTTGACGACCTCCAAGAAATTGTGGTGTCTCCACAGGTGAAAACATATCATGTTTTTGACCTTATGTGGATCAGACAAATACCTGCGTATCCAAATTTAGCTTTTTCTTTGTGTAAAATAATCCCATATCATGGGTACCACAAAAATGACACAATATGAGATTGATTGTAATGTATAAAAGTGTATTAAAGCCCCAATTGGACTTAAATATTGTAATGATTGTTTATCATTTTCTCCAGGGTGGAATGAATCCATAAACATATCTAGATAGATAATATTTTGAAGGTATGGACATCCATTTCATATTAGTGTACATTACTCCCCCTTGAATGTCCATTGTTATAATGATTATGCCTCGTTAAAACCTTACTAGATAAAACCCGATGGGACAAAAGTCTAGTTAAGGAAAAAGAGTACATAATTCTTTTAATGTGTTGAGGATGTTGCATCGTTAAAAACCTTGCCAGGAAAATTCGGTGGGACAAAACCATGGTCAAGGAAAAAAAATAGTGCAACATTTATTTTCTCCCCCTCATAATCACATTACTTGTGAATTTGTTGACAAATAATATCATCTCATCGAATTTAATGAGAAAAAACTGACCTTTATGAGATAAGTTATGGATCCATCATCATTGATGTATCCATCAAGTTGAAAAATATTTTATATGTATGCAAGACAATGAGTGTCCTCTCATAGATAATAAGTTACCTCACCAAAAATGTGAAGTAAATGATTTTCAACTCTTTTATGACCAGTGTGAAATATCAACATCTAATGATATTTGTCATCCTTCGAGGGTCGGAAGGATTGTCAACATAAAAATAATCATTGCATCATGAGGATGTATGACTCTTTGTACATGCTTGTAAACATTTCTTTCATATTCAGTTATAAATATTCATTCACCTTTAGAACCTTGTAAAAAGTTCAAAGGATGTATGAATTTGAAAATCCTCATAAAGAATGTGTTTATAATATGGGCTAAAATGTCCATTTAATAAAGAATTTTTCGAGCCCAAATTGATATAAGGACTTATTTAATATGATTCGACAGTGTCCTCAAGAGTCATTTATGAAAAACATGAGGCATTATAAATAGTGAGACATGTCTTTCTCATATCTTCCCAATCATTTGATATAAGATCTTATTCAAATTGAATAAATGGTGATCTCAAAAACCTTTCTAAAATGCTTGAGGCTTTTTGAAGTGGAAGCATCTTTAAGCATTTTATATCCTTGAGGGACCCAAATAGCAAATGAGCTAGACTTGTGAGTTATCATATAGCTAGCAAAGAGCCTTAGTATCAACACTCTAGCTTTATATATACTCATTGTGCTTTTGAGTAAAGACTGGTCATACAATAGGCTTTACACCTTTATGAAATGGACTATGAGTCCAAAAATCTCATATCAAGAGATTTCATAAATTTATTGCATATTTTTATATTGGCCAATAATCTTTGCACTTTTGCATAAATAATTTTATGATCCTCAACCACAATAGCTAGAGCTATATTATAAACAATAATATTATCGACATCGATTACATTTATATCGATTCCACATTGTTCTAGACATGATATCATTTATTGAGATCTCTTCATTTTTGGGTACCAAAGGTTCTGATAGAACCTTCATGTCTAGTTTTGTTAGATTGAATTGGGGTCTTTAATTCCTTGATTTGACCATCTAAATAATTTGCTCCTTTTTTCGAGGATATAATTTGGAATCGACTTTTATTTTATCACGTTTCACGTGCCATAGGCTTATTAGCCATTTTAGTAGGAGCATTAACAACTTATCATTCAAACAAATATGTCTGATAATTACCAAAAATGAATTCTCATTTGAATTTCAAGTTCATACTTGATACTATGAGGATCAATATTATATATTGATAATTCATTTTCAGTTTAAGTTGTTTTAAGATCTCCCCTTTTGGTCTCATAGTTGTGCGTTATGGTTGTGCATATATCGCACAAATAAAAAAATATATATGGTATATCTTTTTGAGGACCAAAAATCAATTATAGGGGAGAAATCTTATTTTCATTGGCACGATGCGGACTCACGTCATTGCATGTATATTAACATGGCCCCAGAGTATAAGTATTATTGTTGCTCTCATAATAGATGTTGATTTTCCATCAACTAAGCCTTTTGATAAAAGCAATTTACGTATGAACTAATATATGTTCAATACTTACTACAATCAACTGAAAATGTTGATGTATTTAAACAATATATACGTTCACTGACATTATCAAAACAAAATTTGATATTTTTTAAATATATGCTTGTAATCTCAATAACCGAGTTACTTAGTCACGCAAAATTTAGGTTGCGATTTTGATGACCATTTAGACGATGCATCGATTTAAAAATTCTAAATGGTTCATTATATGGATATATGAAATACCCGCTAGTTGATTTCAGAACTTTTAAGGGAATGAGTCCCAATAGTGGTTCGTATAACTTTTCTTGAGAGCAATGCATGTAAAATTATTATGTCGAGGAAACTTGAGGTTCCATTATACATTTCGCATCATGATTGACTCGGGATGGTCTCACCGGTCTCGCCAATTAATGTAATAATCAAAGCTCATTAAACGTCAAGTTTATGACCATATGTACTTTAATTACACATTCATTTATAATACAAGCCAATGATCTAGAGTAATACCTCTTTAATATTTATTTCTCGTGGGTATTAGCTCTTCAAGGACTTTCAGTGTACTTACACTATCAAGGTTAGTCGAGATGATATTGATCATTGAAGAATTGTACTCGATGATATTTTTAGAATATTGCAACATGAGGTGCATTTTAATAAAGCGAGTTTTTTTGAAAGCATTGATTGCTTTTGATGATCAAATCTTTTGGATATTTCACCGTAATGTAGATTAATTCTTCGAAGATTGTTCAAAATAAAATAGATCTTAAGATAAAAAGTCCATATGAGATATGGAGATAATTGTTAATAGAAACGTCAAGATCAATGAACTTTAATTTTTATAAGTTCTAACATTGTAACTACAAAATAAAAATATATATTATTTAATCAAAATTACATGTATGTAATCAAACAAATACTATGTTTTAAAAATCAAACACATGCAAGTGTATTAGTATATTTAAATTGTTGCTAGATAGGAGTATTATATTATAAACAACATATATGCATGATACTTTGAGAGTGCCCCTTACGTTGGATCTAGATGACAATTGACTACAATTGAAATGCGGAATCAATCAATTGCACGTATTGCTAACAAACACAAACCGAAATAAATATATTTGAACAATGTAAATGTGTATATCAGCTTGTATAACGAATTGGGAACGATTACAAAGTGGTTTAGTCGACAAATGGTGCTAGGGTTTCGTCCCACCCTAGCCTGAAACCCGTAGGTTTGTAATTATATAAAAGTCTGCCGACATGCGTCACTTGTGGAAGTGTCGCATGTGGCCGCCTTCATGCGTCACTTACCTAAGTGACGCTATGCGTCACTAAGGCAAGTGACGCCTAACCTAAAACGTAAGTGTTGCATATAACAAAAACTATATTTTCACTATACGACTAATGACACTTATTACAACTCGATAGACCAACTGACAGACAACCTAATATGCATCAACAAACTCCCCCGTGTCTTCAGCTTGGTCTTCAAAAATCTTCAAAATCTTCAAGTTTAGCGTTTAGCACCAACCTTCTGGGAATGTACCTCCAGCGTGTATTCCCACCTTTAAACATATCTCGACCACCCTTGTGAACTTTGAAGCCTCTTCTAAATCAGCTTGATTGTACTGAAGTTTATTCTTGTAGAGAGCTTTCAAATCTTTCTTCGTTAAGTTGATTAGGCTGATCGGATCGAAAACACGAATTGACTTTCCCACAAATTCCTTAATCGAACATTCTCCCCAAACCTCATGTGTTTGTACCACAGCTGTCTTTGTAGAATACTCGATTACGGCTTCCTGAGTTACAGAGTCAAACCACCAATACTTAAGATCGCGTAAAAAATCCAGTGGCAACTCTTGTAAGGGAACAGTCTTAAGACTAGCAGCTGGTGGATAATGATATTTCACGATCGGTTGTTGAATTCTCAAATCAATATTTTTCTTGTATGAGTATCGAACTCCCAGCTCTGGTCTAATCCACAAATATTTCTTGCTATAAATCTCTTTTCTCAAAATTCTCTGAAAAAAACTCCTCGAGTATCTTCAGAGTGATTAACGATGTTTAGCTGAGCAAGACGATTCAATTCAACCTTCGGCAAAGTGCTAATATGATTAAATCTTGGTTTGAAGTATTGCACGCCGTCACTTCTCTTTATCAGAATCAAAAAGTTATCAACATCGAACTTCCAACTTCTGATCAACCCAGTCAATTCACCTCTAACCAGATAAGTTTTACACGTTTTCAATTCAGGTGCAATTGACTTATAAACCACTTACGGTTTCGAAATTCCAGAAGATGTAGACGCTGGAACTGATTCTGTAGTAGATTGTCCCATTGGAGGTTCTACCTCATCCACAGAAGAATCTGTTTCGATAACCGGAGCATCAAAATCAAATGCTTGAGCAGGTTGCCTTAACACTGGCTCCGGTTCACGTTCAGGTGCCGGTTCTTGATTAGGATTATCCATGTATTCCTCATCCGACCCTGGAACCTCAGCATCCATCTCAATATCATCAGGATCTAAAGATCTATCAACTTCATCAAATCTATTAACCAAACTCTGCAGATATGTAAGATTGACATTTGAGTAGTCAGATGCAATCGGAGTCGGTTGTCCCGAAACATCAACAAAATAATCTAAAGCGATATTTTCATTTAGTTCAGAAGATTGTACATTTTCTGGTTCAGGAGGAGGAGTTACATTTGTTTCTAACTCTCTAGGAGTATCCTCCCCCGAAACTATTGTAACAGACTCCAACTCTAACACCCTAGACGACAGATTCGTCACCTGAAGCTGAAGATTGTCAACCTCAGCAGCCTTGAGCTCCAAATCTTTAATCTGAGAAGCCTGAGCAGCAATGATAGCCTGTTGATCATCAAAACGTTTCTGCAAAAGCTCCATCTGAGCCAAAATCATCTGAAGTGATGGCATGTCAGACGGTGGTGGTGGTTGTTGTCTCTGAGTAGTCGGTTCCTCGATAACCACCGAAGTCCGCTGGCGTCTTCGATGAGGTAAATCCGCATACGAAGGCGAAGACCCAGCCGGACGCTTACCTAGATTCCTCGGGACGTGGACCCAGCCAGCAGATATCCATCGCAATATACGCTTAAAGCGTCGAGGATCGGCAAGTTGAATACCATCAAGAGTGGTTGGTGGGGGCACGTCACCCTCAGAATCGGGTGGAGTGGGCCCACCATCATCAGAATCATCATCAACCCGGTCAACACGCTCAATATCATCTAAATCCTGAGCGATTTCGGTGTCAACCAGGTCATCCTCATTAACCGGAGGAATCACATCATCCTCATAACCATCATCAATCGGCGCAACATAGTTCTCGTTGACTATGTGCACAAAAAGCTCATGGTCTGCCAAAATTTGCTCACCCTTTGGCGCGAGCTTGCAGTCATTGAAGACTCTAAGAAGCATAGGTGTCGGAACCAGAAGAGATCGCTCATCAGGTGCAATCTCGAGGTTCAAGTCGTTCAACAAAAGCTGCACAAAACGAGGATACTGCAGCCATTTATCTTTACCTGCTCGAATATTCTCGACCATGTTGCCGAAAACATAACCGCTGAAGTTATACGGTTTGTTATATACCAAGGCCAGCATAAGAGAAAGTGTCAAGTGGCTAGCAGCATCGTATCCCCCTTTCCTCGGAGATACGCATACGATAACAATATGGCACAAGTACCTCCAGACCCGGCAGAGATACTGTTTCCGAAAATCAGATAGATGGTTCGCTGGATAACCCATCCTCTGAAGTCCCCCATATATAAACGTGGTTGGGAACATAGTGCGCATTGTGGCGTCATCGGGGAACTGAAGAACCCGTCGGATAGAGTTCTCAGTGATCTCGATCTCCTCCCCGAACATCGTAGAGACAATTCTCGGGATATCGCCCCGAGTCCGGATCACCGCATGATCATAAAACTCCTCAATTTGGTTCATATAAACCGGAGTTGATGCGTTAATAGCATAGTGAATTCTGGATCTACGTAGAAAATCAATCATCGGCCGGAAAGGTGCTGAATTAGCATGTGTAGACTCCAGAAATGCCGTGATATTGTGTCGGGTGTTGGTACGGCGGTAATAGTTCTGTAGGTCAGCCATCTGTAAGCTAAAATACAAACCAAAAATAACCGAAATCGTTATAGAGTTAGCCCGAACACAGATAGGTTAAAAAACGAAATTTGACTTTAGGCGTCACTTATGGTAAGTGACGCATGGCCACTACCTACACTCAGGGAGTGTCGTATTATACAGTACTCAAAATTAAAATTGAAGTATAGCGTCACTTATGGTAAGTGACGCTATCAAGCGTCACTGATGTAAGTGACGTTTGTATTTCGTGAGTCAATGTATGCGACACTTAAAAAGTGACGGGTGAAGAACATGCGACATTTAACATAGTGACTGTATCCTAAGGGAGTCACTTAAGAAGTGACGGTATATGTGACGTATTGACATAGGCGTCACTTAGACAGTCACTTAAGGGACTGACGCATTATGGGGCGTCACTAGGATGAGTGACGGATTTAACAAATAATTCAAGTATATGCGTCACTACAAGAGTCACTTAAGAAGTGACGCAAGAATAAGCGTCACTTATTGAGTGACGGTATGGGCGTTCAAAATTACCAAGTAGCGTCACTTGAGATAAGTGACGCACGAAGTGACGCAACGATGAAGATCATCGCGTCACTGTTCATACCCAGATTTCAAAATTGGGGTTTTTGAAAATCGAAGCAAACGGATTGTGCACATGATAAAGACGAGTACTATACACTATTTATTACCATAAAACATGATCAAATCAAGCACTAAATCAATTGATTTCAAGTTTACCCAAAAAACCGTAACCCTAATTCAAAATTAAAGCATGAATATCGAACAGAAAAGGTTAAGGTTAGTACCAAATAGGTCGTGTGAAGGAGGGGAACAAAGATATAGCACTGGAATGCACGAACAAGCCGTAGAAACCACAAACAAATCGAAGAAAAACGCACAGAACAAGTGACACAAAGACAGTGGAAGTGTCGGTATGTCAGTGCAAGTGATGCTATAGTAGTTTGAAAAGTGGTGAGGTTGAGTGTCGTGGGGAAGAGTATTTATACACAAACCCTAGTGTGCGTCACTCAACCCGACACTTATAGCGTAGCTTTACCCGACACTTACAGCGTCACTAGAGTAAGTGACGCAATATCGTATGCGTCACTGGCAGCTTCACTTATGAAAGTGACGCGCAGTTCACTTTTAGTGAAAATTTTTTGCGATTTTATCGATTTTTGCGTTGTGATTTCGGTACTCAATATTTGAAAATGTAACTGTAACTTGGAGAAAATCTAAAATTAAACTAACTTAGAGAAAATAAAAAAACACATACAGGAATGTAAATTTACAGCTAGAAAATTAACACATTCTTTTTGGTGACGGAGTTGATATAGTCTGGTTAGGAATCATATCGGAGTAACATGCATGTATTAGGAACAATAAGTGTTATTTCGATCATCAGTATATTTGTCCTCTTTAAATTTACTTGACATACTAAAAACACTTTTTATAAAGAATTATTTCAAAACGATTATCAGTATATTTGTCCACTTAAACATGTTACACTCACATCTAGAAGGTATTTTATTATTATTGGTATGTGCATTTCGCTGTGGTTCCCACCATAGATATACATCTTAACTTAAGACATAGACTATGTTTCCATTTACAGATAGAATATAAGAAAATCAATTTTAAGAATCAAGTCAGTGGTGACAGGTCTGTACTTACGTACAACAGAGCGACATAGCTTGATTCAGGTTTAAGCAAAACCAGACTTGGTCAAACCATTTTGGCGACCTTGTAAGGTATCTTAATTTTAAAGACTTTGCAAGTACTTTGACTTGTGTTTGCTTAATTTTAAAGTATATATTAACAGAAGCCAGGTCTATACTTACGTATAACAGAGGAAACTGTCAATATATACCCCGAAATGATATCAAATAAACATCTTTCACGAAAGCATGTCTAGTATAAGTAAGAAATTAAGACTTTTGTCATACAACTAATGATGTGGTACCACTTGAAATAGACAATTAATGATTAAGCTTCTTAAGACTTCTCAAAGAGTTTTGCATAACATGCCTACTAATATATCGTATGATGAACACAATGTTTATAAAAACTGTTTTCAATACGTCGGATAAATCTACTGACACATCCAAGATAAACCTTAAATTTCCATTTTTATGCATGTCACCCGATGTACTATCATATCCCAAGTTGTTTACAGACACAACTTCAACGTCTATTTTTAAAATGTAGCAACCTTGCATTTCTTTAATACTAGAAAGTATAAAGAGTGGCAGTTGCGTAGTTGCCTATTTTTTTTTTTTTGCTTTTCCCTTTACCTGATTGGTTTAGAAATGTTATTTAGGACACATTTGAACACCACGTTGAACGTTAAATCACTCCCTTAAAAATCATTCCCCTAATAAATTTCAGTATTCAATTAAACACCAAGGTGAACATTGAACACAAGAACAACCACTCATTATGCTATGTGAACATTGATCACACATTCCATCTTTGTGAACGCTGTTGTATAGTCCTTATCACATACTTGTGAAATGCTCAGCAAGTTGTCAGTCAGTTGAGCCACATAGTTCACATTCTCGAAGCTAACTTTCTCGTTAGTTAGCGTTCCTCTACCCGAAATGGTTCCCCCTATATCTCTAGCAAATGCAACGTGTCCTCCAGAATGTGGTTTAACATCCGTCAAAAGGGACACATCGCCCGTCATGTGTCGCGAACAGCCACTGTCCATAAACCATTCACTGTCTTTAACGCGTTCTGACTGCTGTAACACATAAAATAGGAGATTAGTGAGAAACGGTGACCCAAGCCTTTACAGACTTAGGTCGACCACAGTCATCAACAATAATCACATCAGATAAGACTTTATTTTTAAACAAATCAGATTTTGTATCTGATGTGTTATTATTGATGACACTAGAGTCCGCAGTAGACTCTTTTCTTTTCCAAACCTTGGATGGTTCGGAATTTGGCTTTGGAGTAATGTCAGGTTCTTGTTTTGGCAAAGGTTTTTGCCCAACATTACTCGTTTTTACAGCAGGTTTGGGAGAGACAGAGTAACGCCTAGGAGGAGATCTTGAAAATGAATTTCGGAAAACAGATGTCCTAGGCATTTCTCTCCCGTAGTTCTGATGAGACAATTTGGGATATTCACGAATTAGATGTCCTTGTCTCTTGCAGTAAAAACATGCTCTAGTCTCAACAGCTGGTTGAGGCTGAGGATTTACCACCGGAGTAGAAGAAACGTTTCTAGAACATGCACATTTCGTGCACGTCTTAGAAGTTTCCTGTTTAGGTTGAGAGGTTGAAGTAGAAGGTTTATGTTGCAAAATCTTTACAGGTGACTGTAAAGTTTGAGATTTTGATTTTAAAACCTTATTCTTTTCTTTGTTAGGTTGAACCTTAATTGTAGGTTCAACTTTTAACATTTTTTCAGCTTTTACTTCAACATTCTTTTTAAACTCAGGATACTCCTCATCGGTAATATCCTCAATCTCAACAATCTCCTCATTACTAACTGGAGATTCACATTCCGATTTAACAAACTGAGGCGAAGGATACTCTGTTCGTTTAGTTTTCTCCTTCCCCTGTTTGTTAAACTTATTAACCTTAGATTTGACCCCGTATAACAATGCATAGTCAACCGAAATCTCTTCGGTGCCTTCCTTAACAGGCATAGGACAGTATTCAGTAGGAGGCGGGACTACATTATAACCTAGTCCCGTCTTTGTTTTGTGATCTGTCCTTTGCTTGTTAAGAATTTCATTAAAGGCAACAGTAGACGAGGAGGAACCTAGAATCTTACTTTTATATTTGTCATATTCATCTTTAAGATCAGAATGTTCCTTTTTTAAACGGTCTATTTCAGCAAGATAACTGTCAATAGCATCCTGTTGACTAAAAACTTTAGACTTATACCTAAGCGTGTCATGTTGATAAGCCTCTATTTTCTTATCATACAATTGTTCATTTGCTTTTAGGTATTTGTTTGATTCACTAAGTTTTTCGACCTTTTTCCTTAAGTCTACGTTGTCTACTTGAAAGCATCTTAAGGATTCAGTTAACTTAATGCATGAGATACAGTTCAAAGGTTCTTCAGGTTCATTGTGTACCTTATTTGAAATGTGAGCCATGAGACACTGCTGATAATTCTCAGCATACATACTCCAATCTGTGTTGGTTGGCTCAAAAACGACAAGTGCGTCAGCTGTTGCTTGCTTCACTTGATCCTTCTCAGAAGTTCTGGGAGCATCAGGCTTTGTGAAACCTGATGGAGGAACCTTTGGCTTCTCACACTCTCTTGCAAAGTGTCCCAGATTTTGACAATTGTAACAGCGCACTTTGTTTTTATCAAAACCGAAACTGGTTTTGCCATCTCCCTCCAAACTCTTGCGACCAGTTCGTTGCAAGAATTTTTGAACACGCCTTGATATCATGGCAATGTTCCAGTTCAAGTCCATTTGCTCAAGATCATCATCATCAAGTTGAGCATAATCCTCTTTGGCCAGTTCCAAAGTAGCATTTGGTTGTGAAACCAAATCCTTATAAGAGCTTAGAAAGGCTGTATAGATAGCAGCCTGCTCTTGAATAGCAGGAGAGACAGAAACCTGCTGTTGTGACCCCTGTGAGGGTCCAGAAGCATATACTGGATGAGGAGCACCAGTTGAATACAATGGGGCTTGAAGTGGAGAGCTCGTAGAAGAAACAAAAAGTGATTCCACCATAAGTCTTGCCGGTGCTGACTTTTCCTCCATATAAGGACGGGTCTTGAACAAAACCGCCCGACTTGCATTCTCTCTTCTTCATCTCCATCGCATGAGCTTGAAGAATACCAATTAGCTCATCCAAATTCATGGTAGCTAATTCTTGACTTTCCTTGAGAAGCTGTACTTTAACATCCCAAGAACTAGGCAAAACATCCAGCAGCTTCTTATTCACTTCAAGTGGAGGAAAACTATAACCTCCCTCCGTCAACTCACTCACTAACTGTGAGTATCTAGTAAAAACTCCTGAAGCTGTTTCATTTGGCAAAGAATCAAACAGATCATACTGCTTCTTGATCAGTTCTAACTTAGCTTCTTTATACCTTTGATTTCCACCACATCTTGTTTCGATAGCTTTCCAAAGTTCGTATGTGGTTTCATGTGATTTGAACAGTCTTAACACGTCTTTGGTTAGGCACATACAAATAGCCGCATGTGCCTTTTTCTCAATATCATAGTCTTTCTTTTCCTCTGGAGTCATGGACCTGTAGACCTTGACCGGAGCAATACCAAGGAAGATTCCTTCGGCTAAGGGAGCTACATATCTTTCCTTGAGTGGACGCCATAGCTCTGGACAGTGGAAGTTTATATACTGTTCAAATCGATCACGCCAATATGCGTAATCCATATCAGCCGAAAATAGAGGAGGTTTATTATTAGAACCAACATCGTGATTCTGTTTTAACATATCCCTGATTCCTCTAATATCTTCTTTATCAGCAACAGCAGCCATTGAAGATATACCTAAAATTTTACTCAAAAACAAAAGCTCGAAAACTTATTAGTACCGAAGGCGTACTTAGTAAGTGACGCACTCAAGTGTCGCAACGACTAGCGGCACTTGGTAAGTAACGCTATCGAGTGACGGATGAAGTGACTGATGACACTGTAGGTAAGTGTCGCTCAATCAGGCAAGTGACGCACTCAAGTGTCGTACTTGAGTGACGTACTAAAACAAATAGGCGTCACTAGTAAAAGTGACGCAATAAATCAAAAGGCGTCACTAAAGGAAGTGACGCAATAAATCAAACAGGTGTCACTAACAGAAGTGACGCTTGACACTCAAGTGACGTGCAACAGTGATGCACATGAGTGATGGTGGATTAGAATGAACGGCACTTAAGTTAAGTGTCGTATAAACCTCAAATGACGCTTCAAGTGACGTGTTCAAGTGACGGGAAAACCCTAATTTGGGATTAGATAGTGCCGCTGTAAGTGACGCGTCCAAGTGACGGATCGAGTGTCGCAAAACGGCTGCAAAATCCCAAAACCCTAAAAAAACTCGAACTTTCGTAAACCTAACGAAAATTCCTTGAACCCTAATGGACGAAACCTGTAAATGATGAAGAATATCGACTGTATTTCACCTTAGAAACTCAAAATCCGTATGTAATCTCGATTCTTGATTCAAACAAAACCGAAATCAACCCAAAATACCTTCTAAACGTCAATGTTATCACCTAAAAGCTCTGATACCAGTTGAGAGTGCCCCTTACATTGGATCTAGATGACAATTGACTACAATTGAAATGCGGAATCAATCAATTGCACGTATTGCTAATAAACACAAACCGAAACAAATATATTTGAACAATGTAAATGTGTATATCAGCTTGTATAACGAATTGGGAACGATTACAAAGTGGTTTAGTCGACAAATGGTGCTAGGGTTTCGTCCCACCCTAGCCTGAAACCCGTAGGTTTGTATTTATACTAAAAGTCTGCCGACATGCGTCACTTGTGGAAGTGTCGCATGTGGCCGCCTTCATGCGTCACTTACCTAAGTGACGCTATGTGTCACTAAGGCAAGTGACGCCTAACCTAAAATGTAAGTGTCACATATAACAAAAACTATATTTTCACTATACGACTAACGACACTTATTACAACTCGATAGACCAACTGACAGACAACCTAATATGCATCAACATACTTCGAAAGTAGACATAAACATATGATTAAAATTTCGTTGATTAAACAAAACGTATACACAACGCATATCTTTATTAAATTAAAATAAAGAAAAGTCATGTATATATATTTACAATAATGTTGGGCTCATTTCCACCGAGAAAATTAATTATTTGATAAAATCCCTCTTGTGTAATTCAATTTTTATCCATATAATAACTGTGATAGTTGCAAACTAATCTACGAAATTGTATATACATGAAATAAAATGACTATAAAATAAAATGAAGTAACTTAAATGAATTAATATAATCAAATGATTATGAAATATAATTAACATAGAACTTGAGGTTCCTTTCAATGTAACATTAACTTGAGGTTATGTCAATTATTGATTCTCTTTAAGAGATCATTATAGATCTTGAAGATCATATATATAAATATATAACAATAACATGAGGTTATTGAAAAAAAAAACTATAGATCTAAAGGATCATATAAATATATATTAATAACATTAACATGAAGTTATGTTATTTGATTCATATTGGTGAATCATAATATAGACATCAATATAACAATAACTTGAGGTATTGTATATCGATTCTTTTAATGTGGATACAATAGAACATTGATTGTTCTTGTAATATAATAACAAATAACAATTCTCCTTTTGTAATCACAATAGAACATTGATTGTTCTTGTAAACTATAAAAGAGTTTGTAAGCTAATAAGAAAATGAAATTAAAAACATATAGAGTTTCCTACCTATTATTCTCTAGAGCAATTCGTGTTGATAATGTGTTATGAAATGAAAGAACAAGAACAATAACTGGGGAGGAAGAGAGAAATATTATTGAGTCATTAGTATCAAATGAATATAATGAAAAGTATATATAGGATTAAACAAAACTCTAATAGACTAATAGTTAGATGGTGGGCTATCCACAAGCCCATGGGTTAAGCCCATGGATTTCACAACAATAAGTACTATTTTATTATTATTATTATTATTATTATTATTATTATTATTATTATTATTATTATTATTATTATTATTGTTATTGTTATTATTTTTTTGTTATACCGAGAGATTTATGGAGCAAACTTTGCTTCGTTAGTGTTGGTTCGCTTGGAGTGGAGTCAAAGAAAGACATGGTGAACGGAGAATGGAGCTGTTTTTTTGTGGAATAGAACAGTAGCGTCATTAGGTGAACAGAGACTAGACAAGCGCATTTTGTGGAATAGAACAATAGCGGTTGTATATGCAACGGTTGCAAGAAGTAAGCCTCTCGCAAGTATGCATAAAGCGCATCCAACGTGAGTTTTATGGAACTTTGTGATCATATGTTTGTACTGTGTTACCTATCTTGAATATACGTGCAACTTGAATCTTTCTAGGCTGCAGGTTTGGTTTCTGTAGCTATTTTTTTGTGTGTTGATGAACTCAAAAATCATCTTCTGTATTCTCGGTTGCGGTTTGCTTATGGTATTTGTAGCGGTAGTTGTAGCAGTACTAAAAGCAGTATTGCAACCCATCATTTGAGCTTTTACTCTAAATTTCTATTTGTTGATGGTTTAGTTTGTGTGATGTTAGCAGCTATGCGTTACTTCAGGCTTGGTAACTCATAGTTGGAGCATGTCAGAAAGTACTTTCTATATCTTAGCTAAATGTTGTTTCAATGGGCTTATAGTTCACGAATGGGTTTGAAGTACATGTGTAAGTCATGCATGACATAAAAAAAAATGGGACAAATGATTTAAACTGTTTCCCTGATTATATTTGTATACTTTAGGGCTTATAGGGTTCGGTAACAGTTGAGTTAGGATTCAGATTTTCAGTATGTTTACTCACTTTGGATGCGCTTTAAACTGATTTTCAGTATTTTATGATGTATTGCAGAAACCACTATGGCTTAACTATTCAAAACTCCTTACATGAGTTTCAATCAGCTTACTCAGATACTGAAAATCTTTCTATTTATAGTCACCATCGCACCCATAATTGACTTCGAAAGAGGCTTATGCAACCCAGTTCAACTTGCAAGTGAATGCAAAATACCTATAATGCCTTAAGTTTACATTCAGATAATGTTTACATTCGACTTAAGTATACATTCAACCATAGGAAAACCACCCATCACACATAATTTAAGCTGTATAACATAGGTGTTAGCTGTATTTACATAAAGATGCTTGATGAACCAATTGTAAACTTGCATTATGATAGTTGACCCATTTTTCAGAAACAATCTAATTGCATTATTATAACCTTTTCAACGTGTTAGGATTATGATTTGCACATAATTGTCTTCAATATACGTGCAATTTGAATCTTTCTAGGCTGCATGTTTGGTTTATGGAACTTTGTGAGGATTTTATTGTATTGTGTTACTTATCTATACCACTACTGCGAAGCCTTATATTAGTAAGTTAATTATGTTTTTATAACATTCATTTTAAGGCCTTAATAGGTAACATTAGGTATAGATGGTATCATAGATAAAATTGAACATTACCACTAATTGATGATCATAATCTAATTGCTTACTTTCGTTTGTTGCTTGCTTATGGTATTTGTAGCAGTAGTTGTAGCAGTACTAAAAGCAGTATTGCAACCCATCATTTGAGCTTTTACTCTAAATTTCTATTTGTTGATGGTTTAGTACGTGTGATGGTTACTGCTATGCGGGATTCATGCTTGGTTACTCATAGTTGGAGCACGTCAAAAACTACTTTGTATATGTTAGATAAAAGTTGTTTCAATGGGCTTATAGTTCAGGAATGGGTTTGAAGTACATGTGTAAGTCATGCATGACATAAAAAATGGGACAAATGATTTAAGGAGTTTCCCTGATGACATTTATATATTGTAGGGCTTATAGGGTTCGGTAACAGGTGAGTTAGGATTCAGATTTTCAGTATGTTTACTCACTTTGGATGCGCTTTAAACTGATTTTGAGTATTTTGTGATGGTATTGTAGAAACCACTATGGCTTAACTATTCAAAACTCCTTAAAGGTTTTTCAATTAGCTTAATCAGGTATGTTTTTTCAACGTGTTTTTTTTACAGGCTGTCGTGCGTATTATGGATGCGCACGGTTGACAATATAGCAGCTGATCATATGGTAAACTATTTTAAACATTGTGTCTTCCTATTGTCTCAAACTATTGTTATGCCATAAATCATGTGATGGTGACTAATCCCTTTCCAGGATTAGTCAATCAATCCTATATAATCTGTTTCTACCATATATTAACTCCATAAATCCAAACAAATCTGTTCTAAAAATAAATATTTTATTTATGATCATAACAACATGTGCTTTTTTTTGGAATGCATTCTGTTTTTGTTACAAATATAGCAACTCAACAATGTATCATTTATATACACGATTTTTTAAATCCCACCTAATCTCACATTTTAAATTTCAAATGTCACAGTGCATTTTCCCTCCCAAATCAACCAAAAGCAGTCTATAAATACAATGCCTAACCTATGTTAAAAACTCCATTTACAAAAACACTTTACACATATTGAATTCCACATCCGGGTGTTTGTGAATACCTTTTCTTTAAACCCATGGCATCTGATGAAGCTTTCACACCACTGAATATGATTAAGACCTACAAAGAAGGAATGAAAGTACGCGTCCAAGTTTTCATATTGTGGCATCAGCGCTACATGAACAACCCCTCTCAAGTGGCATCCGTTGATATGATCCTCCTGGATCATGAGGTAATTACCACCATCTTTACAAACAGATTATAGCAACCTTCAAACACATAAACAAAGTAGCAAAACCTTCAAGAGTTGCATCTTTGTTGTACAGTTGACATGCTGCATAGCTTTTCATTTAAGGTTTCTTTAATCTATTGCAAATATTGTTTCCAAAATGTAGTACCAAAATCATGTTCAGACCTCCTATCATTTATCGCTCTAATGTTGAAATATACTTGCCTTTACATATATCCACTTACATATTCTTTACTCTATGCTTTTAAGCTTTGACATTTTGCATATGGTGATTGCATCTGATTACTGAAATTAAAAAAACAGTTTTGTGTAAAAATCAAATTGCTACCAGTCGTTTTAAGACTAAAGTACTGACATCGTCTGGACCTATCTAGGTTTACCCAAATTATGCTATATAAATGTATTTGCTCAGAATGTATCAGATCCAGCTATTAGTACATTTATTCACTTCATGCAGGAAACGTAGTTTTGGTGCAAAGGTAGGAACCTAGATAGGTACTTATTCATTTAATGGTTGTTCACTTGCACAAACTGCTTCACACCTGATATCCTTAGTCATTGCCAATTACGCCTTACATGCATTTGCATTTGCATATATCAACTTGTCTACACTTCCCTCCCCTTGTTACCATTTCACAATTTGCAGATAAATTCTATCCTTTGTCATTGCAACTCTTTAGGTAAATGTTATTCTGTCAAACATCCAAATAGGTTTCCTTTGTTTTAAATCATTTGCACTTATAACATTTGAAGATATACACAATTTCATACAACATACTATATTACTCTATCAGGTAGTAGTGCCAGACTACATCAAACTCAGCTACTAGGTGTTCATGTGATTGTACCATGCAGATGTGGATGAATTTTATGTATCAAATCCACATTTATAGAGTTACGTCACAAACAAAACCATGCTTTCTTGCAACAAACTGAAACTCATTTCACATCTGTTCATATAATTGCTTAAAATTGAATCCATGTATATGGATTTAAAAACGCTTTACTGATACATTTTGTATCTACCTTTATGAACCTGCATGTCTCCATTTGTAGGGCAACAAGATTGTTGGCTCTGTAAGGCCATTCATGTACCCAGATTTCCAAGAAACATTACAAGAGGGCAACTTTGTTGACATCACCAATTTTGGCATTGACCCATACAAAGGGGACTATCACCTATTTGACCATGAGGCGAAGTTAGTACTCTTCAGGACTTCCAAAGTACGCAGGTGTCCGCCATTTGAGATAGCGGGAGATCCTTACAACTTTGTTACATTTGACGATATTAACAACTGGAATGTTACCATGACATTTGGTTTTGGTAAGCAACATTGCTTAATCATTGGATATTTTCATATTATGCACACAACAAAGGTACTAACTACACCAACATACATTCCTATGTATTAAATTAAACCTTTTAAATTGAAGATGTTATTGGTCAACTTGTGTCATCGGAACCCATGAATGTCAGGCGTACCAACGGGATCGAAAAAAGAAACAAGGAATTCTACCTACAAGACATCCAATAAACTTTTTGTTAAATCGTTTTCCATTTCTTCGTTAAATATTATGCTATTGTAAACAGTGTGTCTTGCTATTGTCTCAACCTATTGTTACGGCATAAATCATGCCATGGTGACTAATCCCTTCCCAGGATTAATCAATCAATCCGATATAATTTGCTTCGTTAAATATTATGCTACTAATTCCCCAAATGTTAAGACATGTTATTCCTTCCTGATGTCTGTACCTTTTTCTTATCATTTGTTTCACAACGGAAAGAAAATATACTGCAACATTTGGGGAGAGCACGCTGAAGCTTTAGATGGTTTTATTGAGGGTAACAAGCACTCCTCGGATCATATCATCATATGGTTACATAATGCTCGATTAAAAGACTATAAGAGTTAGTGTCCCTATCAATGGCTTTTCAGATGAATAGCGTATTCAATAGTCTTCCATTTGTATTAAAATATTTTTTCTGCTGAACAAAGATGCCCCAAGTAGGCAACCACTTCAGTGGTGCGCGTCTACACATCAACTCAGATGTCTTGCCTATCGTAGAATACAAAAAAGAGTATCACTGCAACTTGATAATTACTTGGTTACTAAAACATTCCTATTTTTTACACTAACTACATTGCTGTTTACTCTAGAATACAAAAAAGAGGCGATGTAGATGTCCCACCAACCCAGCTATCGATCTTAGCTCACGCAACCGTCATCAAGTCAGCTGTTGATGACTACACCAGTGAGGTTTTTAAGACTGTGGATGAAGTCCGATCAACGCAAGTTGTATGTCACCTAAAAATATATCAACATACCTCAGTATACTGTTTTCAATTAACTGTATTGGTTTTAAGTTTCCATTCGTTTGTCATGATGTGTTAATCCTTATTTCAGGTTTCGTACTGCGTGGTCAAACTTACTGTAACTAACTCTCTGCTTGACGAAGGTTGGTTTTGGTATTCATGTAACGCATGCAACAAGAAGGCTACGCGTACGACCTTCGATTCCAAGCACGCAAGAATATTTGATTGTAAAATGTGCAGACGTGTTACAGACGTAACTGGCAAGTGAGTGATTCTGCAAACCTTCACTTTTAATTTTTCTCAAAAAAAAAACTTAACCTTCATTTGTATTTATTTAAAAGAGTACAGACTACATTAAGAGGTTACGATGTCACTGGTCCCATATCATTGGTGCTCTTTGACGGTCAGTTATCGAAGCTGCATAACGGGAGTATTTCATGGTTGAAGAGAAAACTTGAAACGGTACCTATAATTCGGTTACATTCAAAAATATTTTCATGTTTCTCTCACCTTGGCGAATCTTTACTAATGCTTTCAGACTATTCTTTTGACAGATTGATGACCCGAAGGTTATTTCATATGAATTTAATGCCATCGTCGACAAAGAAGTTGTCTTCAAAATTTATGTTGGGGAAGTAAACCTGAAACATGGATACCCTGGATATACTGTTAGTCGTGGGACCACTGATCCATACGTGCTCGCTGCAGTTGCTGCTAAGGATGCGGATGCTAAAAAGATGCGGATGCTAAAAATGAAACTGATATGCTCGACTCATCTACTTCTACTCCTATCGGGAAGGTACACAACATGCCTACACCACTATTCACTAACATTATTCAACTTAACAACCTTTATTTGTTCCCTTTTTCATTAGATCCGTTCCATTGATGATGATCATCTTTTCTCCCCTGAACCTGCTCAACTCATCACACTAGTACCATTCTCTTTGAAAAGGAAGAGTGGGTCTCCCCCTATGAACCTCCAAGCGTTGGATCAACATCCGTAACTAGAAAGGGATTGGAGAGGATGAAGATTTCAAAAATGGATGATATATGATTCATGTCAGATATACTGTTCTTTTGTTTCCCCGAGCATACTCTAAATATTTTGTCTAATTGATCTAAGCACTTTATGGGTTGCAAGGCCTCGAAAGTCTCAAGCAACATGATTGCCGCACGTTATCATTCGTTTTAACTTTTTTTAAATTGAAAACATACTAAACCATCTATTAAATGTGGTATTAAACTATGCGTATTATTTATGCTTTCATCTACGTACTTACATCCACAGGATTTAATTTGCTTGTATTACAACATCATTAACACAAACACATCTAAGATAGCACTACAAACCTAATAGTACCATTAAAAAAAATTGATCTCTCCCGCAAATATGCGGGTTATGATCTAGTTTTATTTATATAGATATTGATTGCTAATCTTTATTTTCGATTGAAATCTCGGTAATACAATCTATCTATCGAGTGAAAGCTTACAACAAGTGATCTAATCTCTAAGTAGAAATTATATGTAAGTGTGAAGCTTTATGCATAATCGAGCACTCTAAAACAATATTTTACTCAACATGTTATTGGCCCCTTCGAGAATTTTGTTCAAGATCCGTAACTAGTATAGAACCAAGTCACGTGCTTTTTTAAAAGGAAAATAAGTGGAGGTGCCAACCCACACGTGCTCAATAATTTAATTAATAATACCTTTATCATGTTTCATAAAAAGAAATCTTGCGCAGAACATGCATCTCCCGGCTGCAAGGCTGAATCATTACTCACATACATATGATGGTACGTTACGGAGGGAGTATATTTCTTGAAAAATAGTACTCCGTAGTAGTTTTTAAAAAGGTAAAAAAGTAAAGGTAACTTTCAAACATTGAATATCAAATGCATATCTCATTCAAAATATATAAATGATTGTTTATATTTTCATCATATTTTTTTTATATAAATCCATCATAATCATACATTGAGTGTTTACACTATACAAATTATACTACACAGTTTTAGTGGATCTATAAATAAGTGGGTATATCATTACCCATATAAATGGTGCATATCTTGATTACTATTATAGGAAAGCAATTAATAGATGTAATTAATATCTACAGGGGCGAAGTCAGAAAATTCAAATTAAGATGGCGAAAAAAATGTTTTATTTCATTTATAGTTTTAGGAGGGCGAAGATTATAAAATATCATTAAATACCTTTAAAATTTTTTTTACATAATTTAACATTTATTGTGGGGTTGCTGTTTATGCTGCCCCCGCCATATATCCGACTCTGCTACAAATATATCGAGTTTATAACTAAACACATGCACCATTTATAATATATATGTTTTATTTTATTTATAGTTTTAGGAGGGCGAAGATTATAAAATATCATTAAATACCTTTAAATTTTTTTTAAATAATTTAACATTTATTGTAGGGGCGTTGTTTACGCTGTCCCACCATATATCCGACCCTGCTACAAATATATCGAGTTTATAACTAAACACATGCATCTAATCTAATATAATTACCAAGCGTACGTCCTAACGCGCGCCTCTTGAAAACTATATTCCCAAACTAACATGTTATCTTTCTTTTTTCTTTTTCTTTTTGATTAACATGCATTATTTACATGCTATGCATTACGTAATTTTCCTTAAACTAGTAATCGGTCATTGTTTTGTCATTTGTGTTATCCAAAATAAATATTCATTTAAACTATTCCTTTCACATGCTACATGTTCTTTTGACCTAGACGACATGATGTTACATATGCATTAATTTTACTGTAAAGTAATTTCTTCACGTATATAACACTATATGTGTATCTATGTGAATTTTGTAAACCTTTCACAACAAAAGTTTGTTGTGGTTTGAAATGGATGAGATAGTTTGAAGTTCTACAAATATAAGTAAAAAAAGGCCCTACATATTTTATAAGGAAAAAAAAATACTTTCTCCATCCAAAATAAGTGTTTCACTTACTAATTTGAGTGTTATAAAATAAGTGTTTACATTGCATTAGACCCAATCAAAAAATACTTTAGTACGTAATGATGAGATGTTATTGGTAAATAGTGACTTTTTTTTTGTAACTGTATACATTTTAAAATGTAACACTTATTTTGAGACAAATGCTAAAGTGAAGGTGTCGAATATGCGTTAAGGTATAATAAAACTTGTTAATTACTCATTAGTTGTACAATATAAACTATTAATACACATTTGTGATGAATTAATCAAATACGATGATGAATATATATAAATTGGTATTTATCTATCCATATATTTATATTTTTCCCATTGATTTTGTAATGTCTTGTATTAATAAGTTAAAGTTTCTAAACATGGTAAATTAACAAGAAAACCCTTTTGAGATTTTATTATCTTAATTTGATTATGTAATAGCTAGTCAACTATCCATTTCAGAGACCACGTGATGTTTTTTTTTTATTGTCTTACTCGTATTTAGTAAAATCTCTTTGTCACTACCCTTTTGTTTTTCTTGTATTCTTCTTGCAATAAGATTTGGCTCCATTTTTAAAACAACTAAAAAAGAATCACAATTGTACAATGACAGCTCAATTTACTGTAACGTTACACTCCTTTATATTTATAAAAACTGCAATATAAAGTTATGGCTCATGTAATATTACCAAGATAATATCGTTCAATCTTTTATTATTCTATCTTTAGAAGTATATCAACAAGTACGATTTTTATATACTCATTAGACAAGTTAGAAGGGGGGAAAAGAAATTAAAAAACTAAATATAAAGGACTTGTGATTTTTATTTTACGAAGTCTCCGTATTATTTTAGTTCATGTATTTTAGATAAAAGGTATTTCAGACTCTTTATAAACTTTCTAACATAATACTCTCTCATATCTACGTATATACAATGATGTTTTATATATCGAAACTCTAAAAAATAAAACTCAACATTCTACAATAAACTTAAGTAACTTTTCATTTATAATTAATAGCATTAGGTTCACGACTGAATCTCAAATCATCAACTTTATATACGAGGGTTATCGACAGGGGCGGATGCAGCTAACAATTAAGGGGTCACGGCCCCCAGTCAGCTTGGCCCAACAAGAGTTAATTTATGTAGCCTAGATGTTAGGCCCTCAAACTAAAAACTTAGTGCTCCCATGTGAGCCCAAATGAAGAACTGAAAAGGGAAATAGAATTTATAACTGTATATTTGTCTTATTCACGATGTGAAGATGCGAACTAAAATATCTTTCCTGACCTTGATTCATATATATATAATGAATCTACACTCGATGTCTCCTTTTATTTTACATGTAAACAAAAATGATTGAATGCTTTTATATTTAATCTACATATATGATATTATAATTATAATATATTAAATATTACAAAACTAATTTGGAGAGAGTATGTTAACTAAATTGTTTGATGATATAAATTCCACTTAACTAGATTGTTTGAGGAAACTTTTCTATTTGGGTCTTACCCAAAAAGGAAATTTTACATACAATACAATAGATCATATTTATAAGTTCAGTACATATAATAGAAGTTTTCAAAGTTTAACTCATACAATAGTAAAAAGTGTAAAGTTTAATACATAACAAAACAATAAACCCAAAAACTTTAAATATTCCAAAGTTTTGCTATATAATACTTTAAGGATATCAATTTGACACAACTATCAACCTTATGACCCATCATTGTGTTTCACTTAAATAATATACACAATATTACTCTTACGTAAACAAAGAAGTGACATACTTTCTATTTCTATAATGTCTTATTTGTAAATTCAGAGGTAACTTAAGAGTTAAGAACCATCGTAAGCATATCAAAAATAAAATGGTCAAACATAATAATGTTCGTACATATATGTATTTACTTTATCCATGTTTCATTTTAAGAGAATCACAGTCATAATTATTGTGCTTTCGATTTTATTTGTTGTTATAGCTGTTGTTAATGGATCTATTTAGATATAAGTATTCTTACCTAATACTCATTGTGTACTTTTTCACTCGATATTTGCACTCGTAAAGTTATAACAACATTTTTCCATCCTTCAAAAATAGACTTCATGTTGATGCATGGGTCGTATGTAGAACGGCCTATATGTTTACTAGTGTAAAAAATAATGAAACGCATTCGATCTAAAAATAAAACGAAAGGTGATCATTTTATCGTGACAGTACGTGTTGCTAAAGTTCTAGCCATTCCCTTTCATATCTATTCTCGTATCTTATTCTTCATTCTCAACAACAAACCAAACGTATTATAATTTTTAGTATGAATGCATTATTATGCGTATAGTTTTGTTATGGATATGCTATATGTTAAAACTTCTACTTTTTCATACACTACGATTAAAAATATAACCAACTGCGATTTGGGATAGTAAGTATCAGATAAATAAATAAATTAGAAAATCGGATCGCTAAGAATCATTTTCATTGAACTTTTATCTTACTTGACATCTAGTTATAAGTTCTTATTTCGGTAACACGACAACTTTGTTCAGGGCCTCTAAAAGTTTAGAGACGGTCCTACTCCTGGAGTTGAAACCATCGACGAGTTTCTGAAGAGGTACCAAGCTCCACCTACGGCTCCACATTTCTTCGTAGAAGTGATGATACCGTATCTTCCGATGATGACGTCACTCTAGCCATTTCTGGGTATGATTGTTCTCGATCATACCTTGATGCTTGGTGCGCTGGCCTACGACAATCCGAGCCATTTCGTTGGTATGGTTTTTACAAACTTTTCTTTTTTTAAGAAGTGGATTAGGGTTTTACTTTTTGTTTTTTTGCCGAAAATCGTAAAAAGATATGAAATTACAAATGAGACTTGAAATGAAAAAAAGCATTTGAAAGACATAACATAAAACTTACCCCTTAACTTGATCTATTTGACTATGCCCCTTGATATTACGAAGATCTTGAACATATGAAAATTATGATGAAAATGTAGCTTGAACTTGAATTTGAAACTTGAACGAATGTGAATCTTTACGTTATGAAACCGAGACTATTACTTCTTGACTGGAATCAGGGTTTGACTAGTTAGTACTCCCTCCATCCCAAATAAGTGTCTCATTTTGACTTTTAAAAGTCATTATATTTCAACTTTGACCTTAAATATTTTTTATAGTGTTATATAATACTTGATGCAAAATATATGAATGGATTGAGTTTCAAATGTATTTTCATTTGTATAATTTTCAACAAGTATTATATAACACGAACAAATATATTTAAAGTCAAAGTTGTAAAAAAGACTTTTAAAAGTCAAAATGAGACACTTAATTTGGGACGGATGGAGTATTTAATAGGAATACGAAGAGAGAAAATAATTAGCTACTCTGTATTACTAATTTATTAAGTAGTTTAGATTTAATTATTTATTAGTTACATTAAATGCGGTTTATTGTGGGGACATGTATGGTTTATGGTTATGTAATTGGATTTGATTGCATTTGAAACTTTTTGTTTTTGTAATATGAAAAATAATACTCTTTGTAGCAATGTTAGACTACGAACAATTAATGTGGATAAATTTTCATATATGATTAAACACGCCCTTTTCTTGATATTATATAAACTTTATGTTGTATTATCAATATAGTATCAATCTCCTTAGAGTTAGGGCATCTCCAATAAGAGATTTTAACAAAAAAAACCTTTTATAAAGCTTAATTTTATTGGAATCAATAGCTTAATTTAGCAAAGGATTTGACAAAATTGAACTATCGATCAATGGCTCAACAAGGTTATATCCTTTATTGATTTAGAAAAAAAAAGCTCTACTAAAACTCAACTTATTGGAATGTAAAGCTTAATATTTAATAGAAGCAAGTGATGTATTATGTAAAACTATTTTTTTTGTTTACAATGACTCGATAATTGTGGATTCAATATCGTGTAATTATTATGTTTGATTTTATAGTTACTTAATTAATTAATTTAATTAATAATGGATTCTAAGAATCAAATTCTCTTTTAAACTATTGTAGGTATATATTATACTATTGTGAGCACACAAACTTTATCCGATTTCTAAGTAAGAAGCTTTTATTTTTTTTATATGTTTATGATATTATGATATTGTATGTTTTATACATAATTTATTTTCTTATGTTATTTTTATATATTTAATAGGTTATCTCAGATACCAACTGGAGGAGATTTACCATCTTCTTAAATTTCTTAAATGTCTATAATCACTTTTATATATTGTAACTTGTCTAATTGTAATGACCGGTTAAAAGTTTGCAACCGGTTTAATTGTATAACACAAATCTTATAGATTGTTCAAGAGCTTAGATGTCAATATGAAGTTAAGCAAGCATCCAAACTGACAAACAAGTCAAGTTGCAATTAATGGAGGATAACTAGACAAAACAGCAACAAAAATTTAGTACTATATAAAAGATATAAGATGCACACAGAATATGCATATCACAAATCCTACAAAGAAGTAGAAAATACATATCACAGATCTTAAAAGAACATGTGTTCAAACAAACTTTCATACAAATAACTAAACAAATAGCAATCAAGTACGAGAGATTTGTCTTGACTATAGACTAAGTTTGGGTCAAGGAGCAGTTGATTCTTGTTACGCAACAGAAACTCCTTGAACAGGTAAGGGGTCTATGATATGAAAAAACTACGATATTGTAATAGAAAAGAATAAAAAGTAGAAAAGATAAATTACCGACTCTCCTATTAATGTGCTTGGCTTAAATCTATAAAATTAGTTATTTGACTAATAAAAGTTAAAGATCTTGTAATCAACCCTGCCTCTGGAGTCTAGCATCATTACTGCTTCAAGTTTTGATGAATAATGTACCCTGCTCTTTACTTAGTTCCATTTCGTTCTAATTTCTATAATGTAGGTTATGGTTTGTGATAGTTTTAGCACAGTTTCTGTATGTGTCTTATTACAGTTTCTGGACTTTTTAGCATGAAAGAGGTAGTAGTGTGAAGGTAAGTGCCAACTGGAGTTGGCTTGCTAGCTTCTTCTCACTTTACTATGGGGAACTTCTGTCATCATCGGAAGACCAGAGATTTCATCACCTGCCCAAAGCCTTTACAAGAAGTTCTATTCATTTCTTACTTGTTTGATTCAATCTTTATTGTATTAAAGCAAGTGTTGTTTGTGTTTGATCCTTGTTGTAATTCTCTTTTTGTTTTTGTTTTTGTTTTTGCTTTTTATTGTTTTCAGCTTCTGTTTCTCGTGGGTCGTGGCATGGATTATACTACTCATGAACACATCTTCTTAATCACACTTCCTGTTACATCATTTATCAGGTACGTGACCGAATTGGACAGGGCATAGTAGTAGCCATGGGTACAAAAAAAAAGAAGGAAGAACGAGACATGATGAAAGTCCTCGTATCAGAAATTATAAGCCATAACTAAAAACTCTCCACTTGGAGAGTTTTATTGAGAGTTTTACTAAAGAAGACCGGACACCAAATATATCTGCCCTAAAGAGTAAAGAGGTAAAGAAGACCATAATAATAGTGTTAATTTGTGTAAGGACAAGTTAATGTTTGGTCAAATAACTAAACTGATGTTTGAAAATTTTTAAAGATTGTTTAAGAGTTTAGATGTCAATATGAGGTTAAGCATCCATACCGACGAACGAGTCAAGTAGCAATTAATCGAGAATAACTAGACAAAAGACCAACAAAAATTTGGTAGTAGCATATAAAAGATGGTACAAAGAACGTGTTCAAACAGACATTTCATATTCATACAATTAATTAAAACAAATAACAATCGAGTATGAGAGGTCTGTCGCAGACTGTAGACCAAGTTAAGATAGATTATTGACTTTCGATAGGTAAGCCAGTTCTCCTAATAGTCGATAAGAAAATCATGAATAGGATAAATGGAGTAATTAACAAAAGATTCATTCTAATAATATATTTATCCAAAGTATACCTAACGCATGTAACTTTACATAGCATTTGTCGTAATCTTACATTTTTAAATACTTTGAATCTCTATAACATACAGTATATGATTTCTTCAAAAGAGCATAGCATTTGCAGAAAAAACGTTTAGAGCCATAGAAGAGTAACTAATCTGTCACATATACAAAGGCTCTGTACAATTCACAAATACAAATGAAATAAATACTCAAACAAGAAAACCTTAGTGATTCATATATCGACATCATAAAGATCAGGAAGAAGCTTCTTTTCGGAACTAGAACTTTCCTTGGACTCATCCATATAGAGTGACGAATCTACCCATGGACCATCCGTCGAGATGCTTCTTGGCCCTATACTATCTGCTGAGATGGTGGAGACTTGTGTCTGACTGTCATGTGACATCATATCGAACACTTTGAACCTCATGCCTGGATTCCCAGCACCTATTTTGACCACTGGTGGTTGAACGGCTATTTTACCTTCCAGCATTTTGACCACCGATGACATGGGCGGCCTTAGGGTGGGAGATGGATTGGTGCATAGAAGAGCCAAGTTCAGCATCTTCATCGCCTCATCTTTGGAGTATTTAGCAAGACCAGGGTCCACAAGGTCCAAAAGACTCCCTTGTTCTTGTAAAACATATGCCTTCGCAAAGGAAAATGAAAGTTATTACCATCTCAAACGCGTCATATAACACAAAGATTAGGTAAAAGGTTGACTGGTCATTAGGCTTGATAGAAGTTACTTTTCACTATTCAACATCCTGAATTGTTTATAAGCAAGGATTAAGATTAGTATTATAAGATTATTGTATTTGTAACCATAGCTAACAATTCACTGTTTTTAGACATATTTACAAACCTGGACTGGATAGCCTAACCTGGACCAAACTAGAAATTACCAATTTCAACCAGACCGCGTTACCTAACCCATCTGTGCCCATTTTGCAACCTTTAATCTTAAGAAAAGGAATAATGGTTTGAAGAATTGAAGTTACCCAGTCAAGAAGGTAGACAAACTCCTCTTTAGGCCGGTAATTTGTATTGCTTTTCCCACTAACAATCTCTAATGCGGCGACTCCAAAGCTGTAGACATCTGCTTTATCTGTCAAATATCCTCTCATTGCATATTCCGGAGCCATATACCCTCTACAAATTTACACCATAATATTTCAGATTTGAATGAATCTAACAACTGTCCAGTCCAAGATTTTGAAGATGAGAAAGCTCACATTGTTCCAGCAATCCGTGTGCTGATATGAGTATTCTCTTCTTCATCAAGTTTTGCTAAACCGAAATCTGATAGCATGGCGTTAAGATCCTTGTCCAGAAGCACATTGGTGGCCTTTATGTCTCTGTGAACTATTTTTAGCCTTGATTCCTCATGGAGATAGGCTAATCCCCGTGCTATTCCCATGCATATCTTTTTTCTTGTGGACCAATCCAATTTAAGCTTCTGATCCTCACGACCTGTATAGGATAATATATGGTAAACTTTTACTTGGATGATATAGAAATGTGAAATAGTAGGATAGTGTTAGTGTCATTTATACCAAAAAGGGCACGTGCAAGACTGTTATTTTCCAAGTATTCATATACAAGCAACAACTCTTTTCCTTCAATACAACAACCATAAAGCTTAACAAGATTTGGATGTTGTAATGCAGATATCATGCCAATCTCAGTGACAAATTCACGGTTCCCCTGTTTTGATCTGGCAGAGAGTTGCTTGACAGCTATCTGAGACCCATCTGTGAGTACACCCTGTGAATAATTAAAAGAGAAACTGTGATATAAATTACGTCTTAAATTGTAAATAGAAATAAACAAAAAGACATGTCTAGCGTGATAATATTTACCTTGTAGACTGGTCCAAACCCTCCTTCACCAATCTTATTAGCAGGATCAAAGTTATGAGTAGCTGACTTGATCTGTCGCAGACTAAAATAACCCGTCTGTAATTCAAGTGCGAGAAGCTCTGTGACAAGGATAATGATTATACGCAGCTTGAATTCCAGAGTACCATTAAAATGTAAACATACTAGAGACATACAACATTTTCAGCCCATTTACTATCGAACGGGATCAATTTGGGGTGTTTTATCTCAAAATGGGTCAAATTAAAAATATTAGCGGAAAGGGGGACAAGTCAAATAGGTTGATGTCAGCCAACGCATTTTAGATGACTATGACCTCCTAAATACATTAATTAAATCATTATTGCCACATGAATATATCTATATTTTTTGATAATGTAAATATGAACATAGAAGTTCAAAGGACCAAGCCAATCGAACCCAGCCCATTTCAAATCAGGTTAACAATAACCCATTTTAACGAACCCTTATTGCCCGTTACAGAGCGTACTTATTTTTCCACCTCTAATAAGAGTGAACGGAGATACACAATCTCTTATATATTGTTCTTACCTTTATCTTCTTTGTCGCCTCCTATACAACCTCTCCACCAAAGTACAGCTAGTATTAGCACGATAAATGCACATGAACCAATCACAATTCCAGCTATAGCTCCCGCAGAGAGTCCTCCTGTACTGACGTCAAAGTCTGCAAGAAAGAAGAATATGTAGGTTATACTTACTCTTAAACTTGAGAAAACTGAAGGTAAAATATTATGTTAAGAATACTGTACTAACTTGGTGTTATTGTGATAGTGGATATAAGAGGTCCATATACACCTCGATCTGGAATTGCAGTAGTCCCCTTTCCTGCCCAGTACTACCATTAACAATAACATTATCAAAATCTCTGTAAATACCCCTGCCAACACCATTAGCTGCCTCCATGATGTTGAAGTCTTTCAATTGCCGAACCCCCTACATGAAAACTATATCAGCTTCCAAGTAGTTTTCAAAGTCAAAATTTACAATATACTCGATAATAGCCTAACAGGCACATGCATAAAAAGGTAACCGGACTTTGAACTAAAATAGTTTTCAGGTAACCAACCTGGCTCACAAAAAAATAAAATCAATAAATAAATAAACTTCCAAATGTTTTCATCTGGGGTAAAATTCGAAGTCAATCATTTTCCGTGAAAAAGTCAACATGGTCAAATTTAATCACGCAACATCTGCCACATCATCTGGTAACTGGGTCATATTCCCTTTTATCAGAGTTCATGAATGTTATAGCCTTTTTGGTGAGTGAAAATAAAGTTGGTTACCTAAAACAAAAATCAGGCCACAGTTCGTTTGTTATCACCTTTCTTATGCAATTTTCTCCAATATAAACTTATGTGTCACTTACTTGAATTGATACATCGAAGTAGCGTTTTCCCAGACTACTATATGTCATGTCATCAGTATAACTTATTTCAGCAAAGTGGAGTCTCACTTTATAGCTCCCTTTTCGCATACACAGTCCATAGTACCTAAGTGAAGTGGGAGAAAAACGAGCTGTTGTATATATATCTCCTCCTGTCACATTTGCTGACCTTCCAACAAATGGAGAATCATCATTGCCCAAGAAAACACCATTGGTACTATAAGCCCATCTCCCTTGCATAGAATAAAAGTAAGATTGCTCATTGGTTAAATCTTCTTCATATTCAACTCCTTCAAAGTCGGTTCTGGATCCACCACAACTAATATATAAAGAATAACCTGCAATGTAAAATGCACTTTTTATGACGGAAAGACAACTAAAATAAACAACTAGAGGTGCCATTTTGATCTATTTATGTATAAATATATCAACTGGTTGGTGGTTACGTTTTACCAAAAATTAACAGCTAACAATGAGATGGATCGGAAGTCACCTAGAGGGTATTATCATTGCATACAACTTCCTTTTATGGCTTGATTTCAAAATTTACACTATTATCATTGTAGTATTACAATTCACCCAACCGCGCTGCCTTCCCATATATCCATCTCTACAAGAATCATTAAATAAATAATTGTTTTGTTAGTCTTACGGGTGGGGTTTCTGTTGCAAGTAAGTTGGTTGGACAAACACCAAGCATCTCTGTAAAAAATTGAACCACATTAGCTCAAATCATCACAAACAATTTATAAGTGTGTGTACAGATTGGTGATGGGGCATACCTGTTGCTTGCAACTGAAGATGAAAGTGCCGAAACTAAATTCCTGTGGTAACGGTACCAAGTATTTAGCAAAGGTAGAAAGTAACGTTCTGATATAGCATGGAGTAAAGGGAAAAAGAAACATACAAGCTAGATGACTGACAATTGCTTGGTTGAGACCGTGTAAAATTGTTGTAAGACAAATCACTGCAATAAAAATGGTTTCAGTTATATTCGCTCCAGTTATAAAATCATACACATAGCATAATATGATACTAATAATTAAGGGGAATCGCTCACATCTTTTCTTTGCTTCTAAATATCCATCCGGGTATATCTCCAGATAGTGAGTTATTGTTCAGAAACCTACATCCATGGATAGCATTATGTTAGCAGGGAATGTGAAATATAAGTATGCAGATGTAACATCTTTCTAAGTAGTTGCGTACATTGTGTCAAAGCTTAGTCTCTGAATTGGATCAGGTATTGGACCAGTCAAACTGTTGAAGCTCAGGTCTCTGCATAAGAAATAGTTCAGACGAAGTTAACCTTAAACTAAACCATTAAAAATATGGATCATGCAATCAAAATATCAGATAATTTTACAACAGAATACTAGCAACAGACTTACAAGTTCTTCATTTTACTCATCTGTCCTATGTATTCAGGTATTGGGCCAGTAAGCATGCAATTTCTCAGGGTCCTGCAGAGAAAGTATTTAGATGTTAACTCTTTAATTAAGTTTCTGTCACACAACTATTTAATCAACTCACAATCTAGTCATTTCTGTCATATCCTACAGATTAGGAAATCTCATACTTGATGATCCAGCCAAATCAGTTATCCTCCTGACAACCACATAACAGATATATTAAGTATGTTCAAGGCTGAAATCTGTTACCATCGATTTATTGACGAAACTCAACAACGATAATGTACTCACAATTCTTTTAGCTTTGTCAAAAGAGATATTGTAGAAGGAATCGGTCCCTCCATTGAAGTTCCTTGCAAATCACTTCACACTAACTAATATGAGACCAAAATCTTAAAGTTAAACCATCAGCAAAGATACATAAAACAATACTAACAGTCTCTCAAGTTTTGTCCAGTTTCCAATAAAATCAGGTATTCTTCCAGATAATGCACTCCCGTCCAACCGACTGCAACATGTGTACAAAGGATTCATTTATTTAATAATAATAAAAACTATTTTACTTTCCGGGTCATAAGAAACAAAACAAAGATCTCTGACACTTACAAATCTGTTAGATTAGTAAGATTGGCATACAATTCCGGTATGGTTCCTGTAAAGTTGTTTGCAGAAGCAAGGCTGCAAGAAAAATCATATACTGTCAACAATTCATAGATGCCTAAATGTGTATAGTGAGCATTATCTCATTGTATTGCACAAAAAGGTATTTGGAACAAGGTCAAGGAATCTTACAATCTTCTCAGGCGAGTCAAACGCCCTGTTAAAATGTCAAAATTGTACAAGCTGTGACTGACGTTGAAGGTAAGGATGTTTCCTTACAGTTCCTCAAGGGTAGATATATCGCCTATTTCTTCAGGTTCCCCAAAAGACTCGTGAGAAATATAGCGTCAGTAGCACATTCACCGTGTTTAAGTATGAGAAAATTGAAGTAAATAGATTAACTTACATAATGGTAAGACGAAGCTGACCAAAACGTGCTGGAATGGTGCCATTGAGATAGTTACGACGCAGTTCTCTGTGTAACAGTAGTTGATGTCATTATTCAATCCATGTTAAACTACTCATACACCTTATAGTAACACATCAACAAAAAAAGGGAATGCTACTTACATTTCTCGCAGGAACGTAAGATTAGCAAATTCTTCAGGTAAAACTCCTGTCAGATTGAGTCCTTTTAACCGGCTGCAATTTGATACAGTATTAAGCAATGTTTTAAAACCCGGTTTTCGAGTTGACCCGTCTAAGTGCCGGGTTCGATCCAACCGGTTGAACCGTTGGGTCAACCGGTTTGGACATTTTTGTTATTTATATTAATTTATGTTAAACGTCATAATTGAGGAGTCTATATGTAAGTTTAGTAGTCTAAGATTTTCAAATAAACGATATGTACATCGATAATTCTGACATTTAAAAGAATATTAGCGTAATATTCACACTTTATAAGCATATGAACTAAATTATCTCTTATTTCTCAGTCAATTGGTCAACGAAAAAATTTAAAAAGAAAAAAATGTTCACCCGTCGGGTTCCGGGTCACCGGGTTACCGGTTCGACCGGAAAACCCGCCGGGCTAACCCGAGTCAGAAACCACTTAAAACCCGCTCCTAGTTGACCCGGTTAGATGTCCGGGTCCCGGTTCAACCGGTTCAACCGGCCGGGTCAACCCGGTTTCAAAACATTGGTATTAAGTTTGGAATGATCCACAACACTAATTAGCACTAAAATGGACTTGAAACCATATTGACAACAAGATCCATTTAAAATTATCCATCGATCAACTTGCATTTAGGTTCTTACTAGAAAATCACGATAGATATAACTAGAAACATCCTTACATGTTAGTTATGTGGCAACAGTGCTGTTACATTCGCATGTTACATTTCTTCCGACTTGAATCACTCAGCAGGTTTTCAACCGCTATATTGTAACTTTGAGGCTATCACTCCCAGAGCTTCAACTGTCACAAAACAAAAACATCACATTAATAATATGTTCAGGTAACTAGGTAAAAGGTCATATAAGTATATAACTGATCAATTTATAAGTTAATTATTTGGGAAATATATTGTGTCGTTGAACAACATATTTTATCTGTGATGTTAGACTACTCCTAACGGGTGCGTCGATTGGGGGTCGGTTCCTACCGATGATGGCGACACCGATGGCACCGCCCCGTCGGTTGCCTCGTCGGTTAGGGTTCGTCGCCTAGCCGATGGTGTCTCTTGTGTTTGTGTGCGTGGTCCGAGGGAAAAGAAACAAAAAAAGAACATTAAATGTATTAAAAAAATAGCCGTTTGAAATATAAAAAAAAAATTAAAAATGAGCCGTTAAACTAGCCGTTTTTGTCCTTTTTTTTTCCTCCCTTTTTTCCCTATAAATATATACCTCTATTTCTAAACAAATCACACCTCAAACACACATCTCTTTCTTTCTCAACCTACAATTCTAAAAAATTCATACACAAAAAAATGTCTTCTTCCGATTCGGATATTGAAGACGTGCTAGCGGTTCAAGTATGTTTCGATCCAATGCAAGCTATTGCTGTAATTGACGCGATAAGCTCTGATTCGTCCGACGAGGATGATATTTCAGTCCCGATACCACGAGCACCCCGATGATACTTTCCTAGAGATCGTACTGTCGCGTCAGAACGTTTGTACCGAGACTACTTTGCCGAGCATCCAACATTTACGGGTGATATATTTCGCCGACGCTTTCGGATGAGCAAAGCATTATTTCTCTGTATATGCCAAGGTATAACATCATACTTCGTTGTACCGGTACCTGCATACTTTTCATATTTCACTCAAAAAACGGACTGTACCGGGTTACTAGGTTTTAATGTTTTTCAAAAATGCACGTCCGCCATACGGCAATTGGCATACGGTTGTGTCGCTAATGCTTTTGATGAATATTTACATATGGGTGAACAAACTTCATACAATTGTTTGAATAACTTTTGTAAGTGTATTTTTCATCTATACTCTACGGAGTACTTACGAAAAGCAACATTATCGGATGTGCAACGTTTATACGAGAAGCATGCCCAGGTGCATGGTTCCCCGGGTATGCTAGGAAGCATTGATTGTATACATTGGCCATGGAAAAATTGCCCAGTAGCCTGGCAAGGGCAATACACTTGAGGTGACCAGGGGCATCCAACGATCATGCTCAAAGCGGTTGCCTCGTACGATACTTGGATTTGACACGCTTTCTTTGGTCCAGCAGGTTCGAGCAACAATCTTAATGTACTAAATCAGTCGGATTTGTTCAACGATTTACTTCAAGATAGAGCTCCCCAAGTAAACTTCACCATTGCCGGCCAGGAATTCAACAAAGGTTATTATCTTAGCGATGGGATTTATCCGGAGTGGGCCACTATTGTGAAGTCATTTAAGCATCCGCTAACGGAACAGGAGAAGCGATTCAAGAGATACCAAAAAGCTGCAAGAAAGGATGTGGAGCGAGCATACGGTACCCTTCAGGGCCGTTGGCAAATAATCAAGAACCCGATACGACCATATAGCACCAACCGGATATCAAGAATCATGTATGCTTGTGTCATTCTACATAATATGATAACCGAGGATAACGGATGAAATTTGTGTGAACTGGAGGAGCAATATCCGGATATCCAACCAAGACGTTCGTGGCGAGAAAGGGTTGAGACTCACTTGCACGAATTACGCGATCGAGAGGTTCATCATCGACTTCGGAATGCTTTAATCGACCACATTTCACAACTCCCTCCAAATTACCGTAGTCGTTAATTATTGTAATCTTTTATTTTGAATTATTGTAATGTTTTTTTTAAGTATTGTAACGTTTAATTATTGTAACGTTTTTTTTTTAGTATTGTAAAGTTTTTTTTTTATTATTGTAATGTTTTTAGTTTGAATAAAATGTGTTTTATTTTAATTAATTGTGTATTGTTTAAAATAATTTAATAGTTGTGAGTCCCTGAAAATATGAAGTGACGGATCACTGTTGGCACAGGTTTGTCAGTTTGGTGAAAAAGCTGATGTAACGCTGATACGACGTGTCAGTTTATGTCAGTTTCTGTTGAGAGTGGTCTAAGTGCTACAGAAGAAGCTGCCATTGTTTGCTTGTTTCCTATACTTTGGGCTATAGTTATATATTGTAGGATATGGGTACTCATTGTAAAGAAGGATAAAAGCATAAATAAATCAATAATTTGTGTATGGATAATATCATACTGTTATAGGGCCAACACATTGTGAAGTCATATAATAAATACACTTTTTTTGGGTTACTTCCAGAAGACGTTATTTTTATGTGGCTTTAGCATGGTCTGACCCTTTTTAAACTACAAAAATTACCTATACAAGATTTAAACAACACCAAATAAAATGTTGAATCTTAGTTGATGTTATAATAATAAAGCCAGTAGTGCCCACCACCAACCACTTCACGTGATAGTTCTTGGCATTTAAAGATCGTTAAAGGACCGCATAGATCATCCAAAATGTCATATGCTTGTCGATACAAGTATATAGATCAACTTATAATGTAGATTCTTTTTGGGTCTTCCATTCTTATTCGATCGAAACAGATGACGAATGCATAACATACTAAAATGTGATATGTGTGTAATAGGTAAAAAAGATGAGTATTGATCGTAGCTTTTATAATTCAAATTTTGATGACTTATAGGTTTGGTAGCAACATCGATCACAAACAAATAAGCCCGCATCCAAGCGTGGGTTCACATCACTCAGATGAGTTACTAACTACTTATATGTAGAGCCTTAAGTTGATTTTCATATGAAATGATATTGTTTTTAGTCGGTCATGTCGTGTTTCAGCTAATAGAGAAATGCACATTTGACATTTTTGACTTGAATCAAACTAGTTATCATACACCCCTTATAATTGTTTAATGTTTTTCTTTGTTAAGATGTTTAAAGAATGAAAGTGACATGAATATCCCTATGTTTAAATAAATTACTAAATAACATTATCCTAACTTTAAAACTACCATATCGTTCATAAATAAACAATAATATTTATCCTACAATTGTGTTCATTAATAACCTTTATATGTGGGTTTTGATATATCATGCCGAGGGTAATGTCTAAATTTACTAAACATAGAAATCAACATTCACATATTTTTCATCAGAAAATATTCCGTGTAGCAAACTGCACGTTTTCAATTGTGCAGTTAGTACAAATGCAGGGACTGATTGTGTAAATTTCAGAAAGTTGAAAGGATAAATATGTAAAATATAAAATATTTCCTTACTTCTTATTGTTCAACAGCTTAAATGCATTGTATTGTTAACTGCACAATTCATTTCATGTTAATCACTACTTTATAAATTACAAATGAAAAGTAAGTTTGTGATTAGTTATTAACAAGGAAAGTTGAATGTTTATTAAATTTCTACAAGCTATTTTTAAAAGGTTTATCCATTGCCATTAAGGTTATGCCCTGAGAGTAATATTTAAGTTTACTAACATAGAGATCAACATTAATAAACACACATGTTTTCATATTAATCACTTCTTTATAAATTACAAATGGAAAGTAAGTTTGTGATTAGTATTAACACAGAAAGTTGAATGTTTATCAAATATATACAAATTATTTTTAAAAGGTTTATCCATTACCCTAGGACTCTATTTATCAAAATCAATAAAATAATCACAATAAAAGAAAACAACCATTCATTTATCGTTATTATTGTTACTCATAAATTTAAAACATGAAATGAGAAATTTAGGATTTTCTAGGAAATAGTAGTTGGTAACTACTATATTTAATTACGAAACCCTACGACAATCAACAATTATCAAGATCTACTTACCAAATAATCGGATCTAAAAAATATTATTTAAATTCATTCATTAAAAAAATAAAAGAGAGATACAGGTATACAGCCATTATTTTGAAGATGCGGTTTTAACTTTAAATTTAAAATCCTAAATCAAATATTTTTGTGGGAAAAAACTGCATTTCAGGTGAAAATTTTGTGGAGCTTTCAAAAATTTAACTTTAAACTAAAATTTTCAATTAATCAAAATTTAAAATAGATTCCTTATTTTCCATCCCGCCACTTTTAAATTCCCCCCAAAATCATTTTATTCATTTTTTCTTCCCGGGTTTCTTTCTTTCAAATTTCAATCCATCATTAATTTATTTAAGTAAAAAAACCCTAAATCAAAATTCATTTATCTCCCCCAAATTCATCCCCACTCTCTGCTACAAACCCAACAACAATGGATAACCGATTTCATAACTTACCCCCTAACAAAAGATTCAATCTTTTGCATCAAGATTCAAACTTTTCGACCCCCTCATGCTTAACCGCAAAGAAACGAAAAGAATCGTGAAACCCACCATCGATTCCATCGAATCTTGATTACGGTGTCGCCGTGTACTGCTTACCTGCCAAAAAAAGAATATGTGCCTTTCACCCAAATCACCTTCCTGACAAACCCTTTCCGCCATTCGACTTAAATCTCGAATATGACCCGAGATCGGAGAGTGAACAACAACAAGCTCAAAATCAAGATCAAGAACAAGTTCAGAATCAAGATGTAGTTCAAGATCAAGGAAATGAGGTTGAAGATGGGATTTTGTGTGCTGTATGTCAAAGTTCAGATGGGGATCCATTATACCCAATTGTGTTCTGTGATGGTTGTAATCTAATGGTGCACACCACTTGTTATGGTGACCCATTAACAAAAGGTGTTCCTGATGGTGATTGGTTTTGTTGACAATGTCAAATTGCTAAAAAGGACAAAACTTTATCATTATCTTGTAGTTTATGTCCTGTTAAGAGCGGTGCGTTGAAGCCTACTACTAAAGATGGTGTTTGGGCACATATTGTGTGTGCATTGTTCATTCCTGAATTTTTTTTGTGACCCAGAAGGTAGAGAAGGGATTGATTGCTCAAAGGTTCCTAAGAAAAGATGGGGTCAAAAGTGTTATGTTTGCAACGAAATGAATGGGTGTGTTATTGATTGTTCTGAACAGAAATGTTGTTTGAGTTTTCATGTGACTTGTGGGTTGGATCAAGATTTGTGTATTGAGTACAAAGAAGGGAGAAACAAAGGGGCTATTGTTGCTGGATTCTGTAAAAGCCATACTGATTTGTGGTTGAAGGTAATATTTTATTTATTTACTGTAGTTATTTATATCCTTTTTTATTGATTTATTTTAGATTTATATTTTGTGTTAATGGGTTTGTTTTGTTTGCAGCAACAAGCAACAGGGAAGTACAAGATTGTGGCAAGAAATGATGATTAGTAGCTAGTTAGAAGATTTTTGGTTTCTTACATATTTGTTGGTAGTTTCTTAATACTACTCGTAGTAGTTACTTACCTTTTTGTGTTTTTTAGAGTAATGTAGATTTTGTTTTCAAAAACAGTTTCTGCATATTTCAGATTTGGCAGTTTACCGAAAAGTTATTGTTTCCAGTTTAGATCCGTGAACATTGTTGCTAGTTATGCAATATTTATTCACCAATTGTTGAAAACATGAATTTTATATAAGTACTTTGATGGTTTTGTATGTCATGTTATATAATTTCATATCGTGTTCAAGGTTCAGATTAGTGGTTGACAAATTGACCTATAAAGCTTGTGGCAGTCTTGCATTTGTGCATGTAATATTGGTTTTTCAAAGGACATTGAGATCATTTGCTATTGTCTATATGCTTTGGCGTTGAGTTATAACTTACAACACATGATAAGTTGACAATAAAGATAACATAAACATAAAATTGTACATGTTGTACCACTTCTTGCATCCTACATTATTAGGGGTGTCACAAATAACCGAACCCGAATAAGTAACTCGAACCTAAACCAATATAACCTGAATTCGAACCTTATATGGCCACCCGAATTTGAATAACCTGAGTCTTGTTTGAATCGAGTTTTAGATAAATATTTTACAATTTGGGTAACCCGAATAAACACATAAGTTATATAATATACAAATATAACTTTATATGTATAAGTTTTTTATGATTTATATGAATACATCCATATATTATATACATATAAATTACTTATGATAGTTTATATAAACTATTAGTGTTGTAATATTTATGTTGTGTTCAAGATGCGGAAATTTAGAATATCATCTTATTCGAGTTTATATGGATAACCGGAACCCAACCCGAATCTAAATAACCCGAACTCGAATAACCCGACCTTATTTGAATCGAGTTACGAGTTAGATTATAAACTTGAAAAACCAAATAACCCAACTCGAGTAACCCAAAACCCGGTTAACCCGACCCAATGACACCCCTATCCTACATTCACTATATCATCCCAATCATTGTCAGCTGAAGTTACAAACAGAAAAGTCTAATTATGAAGTAGTCTTCTTAAAATAATATTCTATGCAATATATGTCAATTAAAATGTTCAATTTTTCTCTTTTTCTTACATGGAGATGGAGGAATTATAATATTACTGTAAAATGTATATGGCTATATGCTATGATGTATTGGGTCAGTCCAATCCAACCTAAAACAAGTTATAGTATCTGTAACACATGAAATAGGCATATTTCATGAAGCAATTGAATTGGGCTGATCCAAAGAATACATGGTCAAGAATCTGCCATTTGTCAAAATAATCTCCACACCACCAAACTCTTATTTTAAAGGATTATTAGTTTATTACAAGGCCCAGAATGTTGTATTCTATTTGGTAAAACTTTGACTGCAACTCTGTCAGTAATGGCTTCCCAGTCCTTAACTAGCACCAATTTTAGACTCCAATCTCTTTTTTCATCCAAAACCAAAGTGAATTCTGCTCTCAAATCATCATCAAATAAATTCCAAATCAGCATACCTTCAACCAGAATTCATTCATCCATCAGAGCAATGGGTTCTGCTTCCTCATCCTCATCATCATCACAGAAACCAGAATCCACAACTCAAGGTATCAGTTTCTGCCTATGTTGTGTTAGTTTTTATATATATTAGCTAACAAAGGTAATTGGACAATTAATAATTCTCGAAAAGATTCTTGAATATTATGACACCTCTTTATGGTTTTGTGAGTTTTGAGGGGGTGTTTGGCGATGTGTTTAGAAAGTCAAACCTTAATTATAGTGGCATAAATCAGACATGATCAGTTTATATTGTTTGGGTGGTGTAGGGAAACTTGTTTCAAATTGGCCTGTTTATTACTAGTAGAATTTTGCAAGTTAAATTAATAAGAGTAGCCTTGAAACTGATTCTGATTATTTGAGTATTTAAGGTCATTTTACATGTAAATCCTTAAAACTTAGATCAAATATTGTCCAACATTGAAACAGTGAATATCTGATTATCACAACTTTAAAAAAGCGCACCCAAACATATATGCAGCCCTTTTTGTTCTTGCTACTTTTCCAATTCTAGATATTGTACATCTGTGGATTGTGAATACTAGGACCTAATATGTTTGAACTTTACATAATCAATGTTTCATACATTGCAGAGTCAGGAAATACGGATTTTAAATCGGTTAGCGATCAAGAATGGAAGAAGAAACTTAGTGGAGAACAGTTTTATGTCACTCGACAAAAGGGAACAGAAAGGGCCTTCTCTGGGTATGTTAACAGCTATTCTTCACTTTCTGTTTAATTTGAACTTTGAAGTAATCATATGATATTCAATGATCACAATCACTTATTTACCTGAAACAATAAGAGACAATGCTGAGAAATAAGTAACGTCTTTCGAAACATATCATTAAACCTTCCGCTTTGTTGCAACTGGTGGGGAATTGATTATGTAATACAGATTATGTGGCTCACATACAATCAGATAATCAAAAGCATACTATAAAGGTCTCTAAATTAATCAGATCATCAAAAGAAGGATTTGTTTGTGGAAATTGTATATAAATTTATTATCTAAGATTCTAATGCCTTGAATGTAGTTTAACCTGCTATGAAATTTTGACTTATTTCTAGTTTCTTGGTGACAAGGATTCAAAATTTTCATGATTTAATGTTCAGGGAATACTGGAACACCAAGACCCCTGGGATTTACAACTGCATATGTTGTGACACTCCGCTATTCAAGTAAGTTATCGAACAATTATTCAACTATTCATATTGTTATTTGTTATATATGACACGAGTAGTTGATTTCTTAAGGTCATCCACCAAGTTTGATAGTGGAACCGGTTGGCCATCATACTACGAGCCAATAGGAACCAATGTGAAGTCAAATCTCGATTTGTCGATAATTTTCATGCCTCGACAAGAAGTTGTATGTGCAGTTTGTGATGCTCATCTCGGTCATGTTTTTGATGATGGTCCTCCACCCACTGGGAAGCGTTATTGCATCAATAGGTATGAAGTTTTTGTGAAACTTATGATGTTTATTGAACTGATATGTTTGTTTTCGTTATAATTTTGAAGGGGTAATTGTTTACTTTTGCATTACAGTGCTTCCCTGAAGTTGAACCCAAAGTAGGAGTCAATCGTAAGAACACAAGCTAGCCAACAACACAGTAACCTCCTTAAACATTTTGTTTTGTTTTGTTTTCTACAAGCTTTTTATATTGTAAATATATCAGTCCCAATAAGAAAAGCAAACAAATGTTTTCGATATACGTACAATTCTATCTTTTTTTTATTCTATACTTCATATCTTTTTGTCCCATTTGCATTTCATTGTCGCAGATGTTGCTAGGTTCTTTCTCCATTTTTTGGGGTTGGAATTCCGCTTTGTTATTACTAGTTCAAATGCTTAGTGTACTGCTAATATAAGAGATTGTGATATGAGTTTTAAATTACAACATTAATATTTTAGACTACCCATGGATATACTCTGGTCTCAAGGCTAGCTTACCCAAAACTACAATAGTTTAAAACTAAGATGGTTGGATCATGAATGAATGGTGTCAAACTTTATTGCATACACGGAAAAGATTCAAACTTTTCAATCCCTTCATGCTTACCCGCAAAAAACGAAAAAATCGCGAAACCCACCATCTATTCCATCGAATCCTGATTATGGTGTCGCCGCGTGCTGCTTACTCGCCAAAAGAAGAATATGTGCCTTTCCACCCAAATCACCTTCCTGACAAACCCTTTTCACCATTTGACTTAATTATCGAATACGACCCGAAATCAGAGAGTGAACAAGAACAAGTTCAATATCAAGAACAAGTTCAGAATCAAGATGAAGTTCAAGATCAAGAAAATGAGAGGATGAAGATGGGATTTATGTGTTGTTGTCAAAGTTCAGATGGGGATCCATTAGACCCAATTGTGTTCTGTGATGGTTGTAATCTAATGGTGCACACCACATGTTATGGTGACCCTTCATCATTATCTTGTAGTTTATGTCCGGTTAAAGGTAATGAACTGAAGCCTACTACTAAAGACGGCGTTTGGGCACGTGTTGTGTGTGCATTGTTCATTCCTGAAGTATTTTTTTGTGACCCGGAAGGTAGAGAAGGTATTGATTGCTCAAAGGTTCCTAAATAAAGATGGGTAAAAAGTGTTATGTGGGGTTTCACAATAACACTTGTTGACACAAATGTATTAGCACAAGCTAAGAATTCTTAACAAGCAGTTTGCGGAATAACACTTGTTAAGTAGGAAGATTTATGTATATAACTTGTAATGCAATTGAAATAAATTTGTAAACAATGCAAGAACACAATTGATTCAACAGCCAAAAGCCTCAATATTATTATTGAAATAATACGGATACACAATTGTATCAAGGTTACAAAGAAACCTTGAAGCTTGGTTACAACTTGACTAGAGACTTACAAATTACAAGTACTGATACAAGCACTTGGACACACACTTATACATTTTAACAATGACTCAAGTACATACTTATAGACTAAAAACTTGTATAAAATCTATACAAAATCTACTTTTCTAAGACAAGTTTTCTAGGAAACACGCCTGCATTAAATGCATTACCATTCCTTGTCTGCAGCGTGCACTATTCCTCAAAAGCATGTCTACAGTAGGTGTACTTGTGTTGCAGAGTTGGTAGAAAGCAGACCTACTAAGCAGCATTAACAAAACGATGAGCAGAACCAACTTTTTGAACTGGCAGAACTGATCTTTGCAAATCTTCATTCTTGGCAGAACTAACTTTGTAGATACTTGGCAGAACTAACTTCAAATGACTAGCAGAACTAACTTTGGTAAACTTTGTTTTTAATAAATGAACAGAGCTAACTTTCACCAGCAGAACTAAGTCTTTATTGCACCAGCAGTACTAACTTTGAACAGGCTAAACACTTAGAATAATTTAGCATTTGATCTCCAGAAGATTTTAGCCCAACAATCTCCCCCTAAACTTGATCTTTCCCTGAATAGATTCAAGTTTTCTACTTCAAGCTCTTCTCAAATTGTTTTCTGATCTCTGTATCTCTTTTCTTTCTAATTTTCTCACTCTGAGCAGCATGTTTTTCAAGTGCTTTCTTGTAGTATTGTTGAACTTCATAAATTAGAGAAGCAGTTGTATCCAAATCATCACATTTCATTGTAAGAGAGAGCATGGAGCTTAAATGTCCAACATTTCAAGGATACTCAGTCCCAATAAAGAAGTAGGCAAACACTCCATTATGTAGCTGCACCAAATGTACTTCATTATGAGAATAGCAGTACCATACCTTTACCCTTGACATATCCTTATAAAAATCATTCTCAGGATCCATCTCATATAGAATAGAGAGACTGTTGTAGATAATGTGCTCATCACTATGCTTTTGAGCATTTTGATATTTTCTGACTGCAATACTTCACATGTCATCTAAGTCATCTCTGGATAAAGTCTTTATGCATCTGTAAAAGGACTGGAATTTCTCCTCAGTGTTCCCTGCCCTCACTATCTTTAAACACTTTTTCATCTGCTCATCTGTTTCCCACATCCAATTAGTAATAGGAAAGTGTACAACAATGGGTACCTTAGGGTTCTCAACCTCAACCATAGATCTGATCCGTGTCCAATCAACCACCTCTTCCTCAGCAGGCTTTGCAGGCTCAGATGTAGAAGATACCACAGCAGGTACTTCTGTTTCACTTTCATCTTTATCATTTCTGACAGCCATCCTTTTCCTCCTTTTGAGATAAAGGGTTTCTTCTGGAATTTTCTTTTTGAGAGCATCAAGATCATCTTTTTCTTTTCTCTCCAATTCTGCCCTTGCCTTTGCAATTTCTGCCTTTTTCAGTTGTAGTTCTTTCTCTGCAGCAGTTGAAAATTTAATCTTTGAAGTGGCTGCACTCTTGGACTTTTCTTCTAGGGCTTTTTTTGTGCTCATTTCAATGTCCCTTTGAATTTTCAGATAGATTCTTTCCAAATCATAGAAGTCGATAGTCATCAACTCCTTTAGAGTTCTCCCAGTATTGTTTTTCACTACTCTAGCATATTGATCTTTTAATTGCCTCTGAGTAGGTGCCCTTTTCCTTTTCTCCTCCATTTTCTTTTGGGAATCATGCTTTCTCCTCTGCTCTAAGATATCCAAATACCATATTAGCCTCTGGTAAGGAGTGAACTCTTCCATTTGAGCTTTGTAAGTTCCATATGCTAATAGGTGATCAAAAAAAATCTGCTCCTCAGGTCATCATGATCTTAACATCATCACCCATGTCCACCTTCACAAATTTGCTCCTACCCTCCTCTTTAAATTGGGCTTGCAAATTCCTAGCAACCCTTTCACTCACAGCCTCTAGCTTCTTCCTTTTCAAAGGTTTCATAGGCTCAACCATTTTCTCCTTTTCTTTTGCCTTGGCCAAATCGATTTCTTTCTGTTTTAAGGCCTCATCAACAACAGTAGGTCTCACCTGTGAGAAGGGAATTTCTTTGATAGATATGCCAGTTGAGCTTTTCCCTTGTGTTGTGCTTTTAGCAACTTTCAACAATGCATCTGCAACAATTTTCTCAACATCTGTCATAACAACAGCACTAACCTTTTTCATAGGACTAGCAGATTTAACCATTTCAAGTTCATTAAGCTCAGCAGAACTATCTAATGCACTAGCAGAATTAACTTTTGTACTAGCAGCACTAACTTCTGCATCTACCATCCTAGCAGCACTAACATTTGTACCAGCAGCACTAACTCCAGCAGCACTATCTAACATATCCTTGACACTTTTCTTTGCAGCCTCAGATATATCTTCATCTAATACCTCTAGAATCAGACTACCAACTACATTTCCAAGCTGCTCTGCACTCATATTATCATGAATTCTTTCATCAATTTCCACCACATCATCTGCAGGCTTTTCAAGATCATCAAGATCCTTTTCATATTGCTTTTTCTGCTCTTCCTTAGCCAGAATTAAATTTGCCTATTCCTCAGATATGTCTACCTTTTCTGCTTCTCCTACACCAGTGAACTCAAACTGATCTGCATTATCCTCATCACTGGTGCTCTTATCAATAAGCATTCTTTTCAGTCGAGTGGACTTACTCTTAGCCATGCTTTTGTATTCATCCCTCTCCTTCATCAACAAATTCACCATTTTCCTTAATTTGGTAATTTCTGCCTTCTGTTCCTCCACCTCCTTTGACAGTTTTGTACAAATATTCGTCAATTCCTTTAAAGTCAAACTATCCTCACCATTGCCAGAAGTGTTACCCTCTTTTAATGGATCATTGGAAGATTTAGCTAATGTCTCAGACCTAGTCTGAGTATCACTAGCCCCCATTGTGGTTTCTTGGCACCTGGAATCACTGGATATATTGATATCCACCGGATCCTCTGCAATAGAGGAATCCAATGACATCTCTATATCTTGTGTTGCCATGGATTGGGTCCTAGTTCCAGTACCACTGTCCTGTTCTCCTAGTGAGGTAGCAACAGTAGTGACAGCCCTTTCCATATGGTCTCTCTTCTCCTTATTGACCACCTCATTATCATTTTTAGACTTAGACACTTGAGGAAGAGGAGCCTCAGTTGCCTGTTTCTTATCCTTTTTAGCTTTAGGTTTGGTAGGCTTGGGGTCCCTTGTTCTTTTAGTTTTAGAAAATGTGCCACTTGGTTGAGAAGTAGTGGGAGTTTTTACTTCATGTGGCACAGTGGAAGGCATATTCAACATATGATCTGTCAAATTGGTCACCTTTCCTGAAAACTCTTTTCCCTTGACCATTCCATTCCTCCTCAGATTAGAAAAAGTTTTCTTTGAAAGATTTGAGAGGATTAATCTACCACCTTTCTTGAGTAGATCTTGGATTTCCTGGTTAAAAATATGTTGTAAAAATCTTGGATACATTAAAAATTTGTCCTTTGGTTTCTCAAGATTATTTATCATTCCATTAAAAATTAATTTGAAAAAATTAAATTTCTCATTATTGGCAAGACAAATTAAAGCAGAAGCTATGTTACTGCTAAATTGCTCTCAAGATGTTTTCTTTTGAGAAATACAGTATTGTAGGGTATGGATTAAAAATTTCCATTGTGGAGAGAAGAGTTGTTTGTAATATGTCAATTTTTCTGTCTTCTCCCCCTCATACCCATACAACACTAGTTGGTCATGTATTTGAGAAGTAGCATAGCATTCCATACCATCTGCATCATCTAAGAGAAGATGAGCACGTATGGAAGCTTCATTGATAATGATACACTTCTCATTTACTGTTGCCGTTATATTTTTAACCCCATCTTCTTCTGACACCACGGCAGATGTACAGAAGTCGTCGATATGTGAAATAAAAATTATGGGATTAACAATATGTGCAAACCTTAGAATGGTGCACTTTAAGAAATCAATGATTTCATGGTAATCATCTGATCCTTGTGGCTTAAGAAGGAAGCCACAGACGTTGTGTTGATCATCTGTGTCGAGTGTTTTGGAAGAAGAAGATGAAGATGCCATTTATGAATGTTAGGTTTGAGAGGTTTGTTTGAAGGTAATTTCAATTTTTGATAAAAAGTGCAAGTGAATTGAAAAAGTGTAGTGTTTGGCAGATTAAATACCCTTTTAAAGTGAACAGTATTTTCAAGCCCTAAAATAACACTAGCAGAATTAAAGTTTGAAAAAGTTACTGACAGAATTAATTTTAGCAGACTTAACTCTAGCAGAAGTAACTTTAGCAGAATTAATTTTAGCAGAATTAACTTTAGCAGAATTAACTCTAACAAAAGTAATTCTAGCAGAATTAACTTTAGCAGAATTAACTCTAGCAGAATTAATTTTAGCAGAATTAACTCCAACAGAAGTAATTCCAACCTTTCTTCACACTTGGACAATTCCACGTCACCCTTTATATTAATTGTGCTGGCAGAACTAACTTATGCTAGCAGAATTAATATTGCTGAAAATTGAGTTAGCAGAACTAACAACCTTTGAGCTTTTAATCCTGCACTGTTAGCTTAATAATACAGTTGAACTAGCAGAATTAAATTGTACTAGCAGAACTAAATAAGATAATCACCATCTATACTAGCAGAACTAAGACATGAAAGTATTGAATATTGAGAATCTTATAATATCTGCTATAACAAACCAAAGTATCAAGTATACCCCATGTGAAAAACATTTTAAAATTAGACAATAATTATAAGGAGCTGTTCATCATACCTATACCAGTAATCAAAAATGTAAATCTTCCAACATCAAATGCTTTTGTAAACAGGTCTGCAAGTTGATTATCCGTATGTATTTTAAAGATTTGAATTAATCTCTTCTCATTACAATCCCTATGAAATGATATCTAATTTCAATATGCTTTATTTTAGAATGCTTTACAAGGTTATTAATGATACTTATAGCAGCAGTATTATCAATATACATGGGAGTATTTAGAAAAGTCAAACCATAGTCTAGCATCTGATTTTGAATCCATAGGATTTGAGCACAGCAGCTTGATGCAGCAACATATTCTGCTTCTACTGTTGATGTAGACACTGTGGTTTGCTTTTTGCATTGCCAAGATACTAACCTATCTCTCAAGAATTGACATCCCCCTGAAGTTGACTTTCTGTCAAGATTGTTACCCCCATAATCACTGTCAGAATATGCTATTAAATTGAAAGAGGAATTCTTTGGATACCATAGGCCCAATTTTGGTTGACCTTTTAGGTATTTAAAAATTCTCTTCACAGCATGAAGATGAGACAACTTAGGATTTGTTTGAAACCTTGGACACACATATACTGCAAACATGATATCTGATCTACTGGATGTAAGATACATCAGTGAACCTATCATGGATCTATAGAGATGTTCATCAACACTCTCCCCTCCAAGATCTGCAAGTAGTGGTTTGTGTGTTTCCATTGGTGTGCTTGCAATCTTTGCATCATTGAGTTTAAACTTATCCAAGATGTCCTTAACATATTTATCATGACTTATGAAGATTCCATCTACTTTCTACTTCACTTGAAGACCCAAAAAGAAAGTCAATTCTCCCATTGAACTCATCTGAAATTTCTGATGCATAAGAGATTCAAATTCTTTGCATAAACTGTCCCTTGTTGAACAAAAAATAATATCATCTACATAGATTTGTACTAGTAAGATATCACTTTCAATTCTTTTGATAAACAAGGTCTTGTCTATAGCACCTCTTTTGAATCAATTATCCAACGGATACACAGACAAAGTATCATACCAAGCTCTAGGAGCTTGATGCACTCCATAAAGTACTTTGTCCAATCTGAGCACTTTATCTGGATGTTTAGGATCCTCAAACCCTGGAGGTTGGCATACATACACCTCTTCATCTATCTTTCCATTTAAGAATGCACTCTTTACATCCATCTGGTATACTTTAAAGTTCTTGAAAGAAGAATAAGCTAAGAACAATCTAATAGCCTCAATTCTTACCACAGGTGCAAATACTTCATCATAATCAAATCCTTCTTCTTGTGAGTATCCCTGTGCAACCAATCTAGCTTTGTTCTTAATCACTATGCCCCTTTCATCCTTTTTGTTTCTGTATACCCATCTGGTATCAATTGCCCGTTTTCCTTTGGGTAGATCCATCAAAGTTCACACATTTTGAATTTTGAATTGAAGTAGCTCCTCTTGCATAGCTTCAACCCAGCTTGGATCATTCAAAGCTTCAACAACTTTCTTGAGCTCTATCTGTGACAGAAAACAAGCAAACAAAGAGAAATTTGCATTTTCATCAATAGTTTTAGATGACCTTCTTGTTTGCATAGGAGCATCAATTGCTCTAATGACATTGTCCAATGACATGTAGCTTTTATGAGCTTGATACTGTGGACCAGCTGCCATCTCTATCCCAGATTCCAAATTGGTAAGATTCTGATCCAGATTGGTGTCTTCTTGAATCATTTGACCATTTGATTCTGACACCTCCATCCTTGATCGTTGTTGCTCCTCCTGTGCACCTTCATTTGATGCTTCTTCTTGTTGAGGACAATCTGGATTTGATGATGCATTTCCATCATTATATGCACCATTATCATCCAAGTTTGATGAAATGAGTTCTGAACTTTGTTGTTGATCAGGGGTGGAAGATTCAAGTACTACAGGTGGGTCAGGTAGCCATGTTGGAAACAAAACAAATTGTGGTGATTTATTTGTTTGTTGAACTACATTTGTACCTGCATTTACACTTGTACTTGTACCTGCAATTGATGACTCATGCATGTATCTAAAAGATTTGATTAATGCATTAATGTCAAACAAGTGAGCTAGACCTTTTCTTAAAGCATTAGGTGTGTGTTCATTAAAGGTCACATCTAAGGTCTCTTCCACTATTCTAGTTCTACTGTTGAATACTCTGTATGCTTTTCTTTGGAAAGAGTAACCAACAAAGAATCCCTCATCAGCTTTACTTTGAAACTTGCCTAATTGATCTTTGGTATTTAAGATAGTGACAGGACATCCAAATGGTTTAAGAAAGCTAACCAAAGGTTTGCTATTTAGAAATAACTCATAAGGTGTCTTGTTGTGAGGCTTAACAACTAATACTCTGTTCTGGACATAACAAGCAGTGCTTATTGCTTCTGCCCAGAAAGTAATTGGTAGTTTAGCATCTGCTAACATGGTTCTAGCAACCTCAATAAGTGTCCTATTTTTCTTTTCTGCTACTCCATTCTGTTGGGGAGTTCTAGGAACACTGTATTGTCTATCTATACCTTTTGATTCACATAATTTATCCATCTCTTGATTTCTAAACTCTGTTCCATTGTCACTTCTAATGATCTTAAGCTCTCTATTGGTTTGGTTTTCAATCTTAATGATGAATGACCTTAGAATATCTCCAGTCTCATCTTTGTTTCTAAGAAAGAATACTCAACTAAATCTGCTATAATCATCATTAATCACTAGGCAATATGACTTCTTACCTATACTACTCACATTTGTTGGTCCAAATAAATCCATGTGCAGTAAATATAAAGGTGAGTCAATAGAGTTCAGTGTCTTGGCCTTATAAGAGGATTTGTGTTGCTTGCCCTTTTGACATGCAACACAGTGGTCATCACATGAATATGTTTTCTCTGGTAAACCTCTGACAAGTTTTCCTTTAACAAGTTTGTTTATTGTTTTAAAATTTATGTGACAGATCCTTCTATGCCAAAGGTCAGATTCATTAACAGTTGCTCTTGAAATGAGACAACTCAACTCAGGTTTAGGTACAAACTTAGCCAATTCACAGCTATACATGTTGTTCTTTCTGGAAATTTTCATTAAAATCATTTTAGGGTCAAGAACAAATTTCTCAGAAAGAATACAGCATTCCGTGTCATTAAAGAACACTGGGTTCTTTTTCTCTGTTATTTGGCTAACACTTAACAAATTGTACCTCAGTTGTTCAACAAAGTATACATTATTGAAGCTCATCTTGTCACTGTTGACATTTCCTATTCCTGTAATCCTTCCTCCTCTAGGATTACCTCCAAAAGCAATAGGACCTCCATCAATAACTTTGAAGTCCTCCAGTCTGCTTCTATCTCCTATCATTTGCCTAGAGCATCCACTATCAATATGCCATAAGCTTTTCTTCTTGCTCTGCACATACAAATGATAAAAGATCAGTTTCTCTTGGGAACCCAAACCAATTTGATTGTGGGTGTCCCTTTCTGATCAACAACATCAACTCTTTTGAAGGTAATTGATGCTGATGACAGTTTAGTTGGTTTCCAAACCCAACTGATATTTGACTTGACAGCATTAAGTGGCCTAACAGAATTAACTTCTGAACCACTTAAATTTTGCCTAGCAGAACTAAATTTGGTTAACTTTGACTTAGTAGAATTAACCTTGTAGTTTTGCTTGGCAGAATTAAAATTTGTCTTTGTCATTTTAGTTCTGTTGGCCTTATTCTTGGTCAACACTCCTGCACTTCCTTTTGGTGCAGCAGAGTTAACTTTTGCCTTTGACTTCTTGACTATACTAGCAGAATTAACTTTTGTTTTGAAATTTTGATGGTTAATTCTGTCAGTAGTAGTCCATGATGATTGTTTAACCCGTTGAAGTTTTGGGTTATAATAATAATCCTTTTGAAGATGATTGAATCTTCCACAGATAAAATAAGCTTTCTCATCAACCCTTTTGAAATTAGATCCAAGTTTTTGAGAAACCATTTGATTCTAATTTCTTTGGTTTCCTCTTGAATCTTTCTTTGATTTTGAAGATGGTGATGAGTTAGCAGAACAATTACACCTAGTACATTTAACAACAACAATTTTATCATTTTTTGGTGTGTTAACAGATGTACTAGCACCTTTCTTTTTTAGATTATTCAAGTTCATCCTAGCTTTTTCTTGAAACAGTTTCTTACCCTCTGCTAGTTTCTTAGCTTTTAACTTAGATACTAGCCCAGTAACAGAAGTAAGTTTTGAATGAACTTTCTTATCTTCCTTAGATTCAACTTCATCATCTAAAATCCACTCAGATATCTCAACCTTTTCCAGATCATTTGTATTTTCATCCAATGCAGCAGCAGGATCTGCTTGTTTAACCTCTTCTACAATTTTCTCCTTAAGCTTACTTATGTCTAAGTCAGTTTTAGGAGGCATGTAGGTGTGGTTATAAGGTGGAGGCACACTGTTAAGATTATAACCTAAGCCAATTTTAATCTTGTCATGGATTTGGTTCTTTATCAGATTTTGAACACTTTCAGAAGCATTCTCTAGCTCAGCCACTGTAAGTTTGATACTTTCTTTCTCAGCAGTGACTTCAGCTAGTTTCTTAATTATCTCATCAACCTTATTCTACAACATATCTTTTTTCAAATTGAGCATACTTAAGATCATAATCATATTGTTCTTCATTTTTCTTGTATGCTTTTATTTGTTTTTCTAGATATTCTATTGCTAAGATTGTGTGTTGGCTTCTAATGTCCCAGTCCTTAAGTTCTTTGCAAATATTAGCATTATGATCCCTGTAGTGTTTAACAGTTTTCTTACATACACTAGAACATAATTTTGCTTGTACCTCATAGGGGACTTCATCTGATGTGCTTTCCTCTCCAACAGCCATCAAGGCATGATTTTGTGGTTCCATTTCTGCTTGATCACTCCAGTCATACCCCATACCATCTTGTGATACAAGAGTATTTGGTGTAGACTCTTGAACAACAATGGTCCTTTTCTGTGAACCATTGTAAGAAGCATTATAACCCCCAGATCTCTGTCCACTCACCTCCTGCCTTGGAGCTCTGCATTCTCTGGTAAAATGACTCAACTTGTGGCAGTTATAGCATTCCACCTTGCTTTTATCAAACCCCACATTATCATCTCTCTTTCCTGCAAGGTTGTTCCTTCCTGTCCTTTGCAAGAACCTTTTTACCCTCATGGTAATCATAGCCGTTTGCCACTTGATGTTCATCTCCTCCAGATCATCAGGATTCACCTGCTCTAACTCTTCATTAGTAAGTGAAGAGTTCACATGACTAGCAAAGAAGGCCTCTACTACTTGATCTGTAGACTTTTCTTGTGCTACAGATGATGAACTGGATCCTACACCTTTCACAGTAGATACAGATCCATAACCCTTTGAATCTACTTTGGATCTCCCCATGGACATAAATGCAGCATTCTGTGAGCTCTGTGCTTCACCAACACTCTGCATTGACCTAAATTTCTGTAAGCTTTGTGGTTTCAGATTTAACAGAACTAAATTTCTCAAACTGTTGTTTAAGCATTGACCTCTTGTTCTTCTTGGTGCTCTCATTCCCTGCAAACCTTTTATCTAGCTCCTCCATAAGCACCTTAGCATCATCAACCTGCTCAAACTCACTTTGATACTCATTTGGAATGGAAAGTAACAAAGTGCTTAGAGCTTTAAGTTCAATAGCTCTCTCCCTTCTTTCTTGTTCAGTTATTGGTGTACCCCTTGGCAGCCTTACACCATTTGCATCAGTTTTATATTTGGGACCATTTTCTACAATGTCCCATAACTGATAGTCTGTGAGCAACATGTGTTGCTTGATTCTATTTCTCCACATGTTATATTCATCTGGTCTAAGAATAGGAATTCTAGACACTTGAACACCATCTACAAATTCTGATGCCATATTTATAATATCAAGCTTAAGATGAACTAAACCTTAAATGATCACAGCTCTTTCTCAGATCTTCCTGAATTCAAAGCTTACTGAAGCTCTGATACCAATTGTGGGGTCCCACAATAACACTTGTTGACACAAATATATTGACACAAGCTAAGAATTCTTAACAAGCAGTTTCCGGAATAACACTTGTCAAGTAGGAAGATTTATGTATATAACTTGTAATGCAATTGAAATAGATTTGTAAACAATGCAAGAACACAATTGATTCAATAGCCAAAAGCCTCAATATTATTATTGAAATAATACGGATACACAATTGTATCAGGGTTACAAAGAAACCTTGAAGCTTGGTTACAACTTGACTAGAGACTTACAAATTACAAGTACTGATACAAGCACTTGGACACACACTTACACATTTTAACAATGACTCAAGTACATACTTATAGACTAAAAACTTGTATAAAATCTATACAAAATATACTTTTCTAAGACAAGTTTTCTAGGAAACACGCCTGCATTAAATGCATTACAATTCCTTGTCTGCAGCGTGCACTATTCCTCAAAAGCATGTCTGCAGTAGGTGTACTTGTGTTGCAGAGTTGGTAGAAAGCAGACCCACTAAGCAGCATTAACAAAACGATGAGCAGAACTAACTTTTTGAACTGGCAGAACTAATCTTTGCAAATCTTCATTCTTGGCAGAACTAACTTTGTAGATACTTGGCAGAACTAACTTCAAATGACTAGCAGAATAACTCTGGAAAACTTTGTTTTCAATAAATGAACAGAGCTAACTTCCACCAGCAGAACTAAGTCTTCATAGCACCAGCAGTACTAACTTTGAACAGGCTAAACACTTAGAATAATTTAGCATTTGATCTCCAGAAGATTTTAGCCCAACATGTTATGTTTGTAACTCAATGAATGGGTGGAAAATAACAGTCTTGCACATGCCCTTTTTGGTAAATACGACACTAACACTATCCTACTATTTCACATTTTAATATCATCCAAGTAAAAGTTTACCATATGTAATCCTATACAGGTCGTCAGGATCAGAAGCTTAATTTGGATTGGTCCACAAGAAAAAAGATATGCATGGGAATAGCGCGGGGATTAGCCTATCTCCATGAGGAATCAAGATTGAAAATAGTTCACAGAGACATAAAGGCCACCAATGTGCTTCTAGACAAGGATCTTAACGCCAAGATATCAGATTTCGGTTTAGCAAAACTTGATGAGAAGAGAATACCCATATCAGCACACGGATTGCTGGAACAATGTGAGATTTCTCATCTTTTAAATCTTAGACTAGACAGTTGTTAGGTTCATTCAAATCTGAAATTTTATGGTGTAAATTTGTAGAGGGTATATGGCTCCAGAATATGCAATGAGAGGATATTTGACAGATAAAGCAGATGTCTACAGCTTTGGAGTCGTTGCATTAGAGATTGTTAGTGGGAAAAGCAATACAAATTACCGGCCAAAAGAGGAGTTTGTCTACCTTCTTGACTGGGTAACTTCAATTCTTCGAACCATTATTTATTTTCTTAAGATTAAAGGTTGCAAAATGGGCACAGATCAGATGGGATAGGTAACGGGGTCTGGTTGAAATAGGTAATTTTTAGTACGCTCCAGGTTAAGCTAACCAGCTAAAACTTTTATTGTCCATGTTCGTAAATATTTCTAAAAATAGTCAATGTGATAGCTATAATTACAAAAACAATATCTTACAGTACTAATCTTAATCCTTGCATATAAACAATTTAGGATGTTGAATAGTGAAAAGTAAACTTTTATCAAGACGTATGAACTGTCAATCTTTTACCTAATCTTTAATTTATATGATACATTTGAGACGGCGTTTGGTAATGAACTGAAGCCTACTACTAAAGACGGCGTTTGGGCACGTATTGTGTGTGCATTGTTCATTCCTGAAGTATTTTTTTGTGAACCAGAAGGTAGAGAAGGTATTGATTGCTCAAAGGTTCCTAAAAAAAGATGGGGTAAAAAGTGTTATGTTTGTAACTAAGCGAATGGATGTGTTATTGATTGTTCTGAACAGAAATGTTGTTTAAGTTTTCATGTGACTTGTGGGTTGAGTATAAAGAAGGGATAAACAAAGGGGATATTGTTGCTGGGTTCTGTAAAAGCCATACTGACTTGTGGTTTCGGGTAAAATTTTATTTATTTATTTTTTGTGGTGATTTATTTTAGATATTTTAGTGTGTTAATTTTTGGGTGTGTTTTGTTTTGTTTGCAGCAACAAGCTACTGGGAAGTACAAGATTATGGCAAGAAATGAGGAACAATAACTAGTTACTAGATCCGTTTTGTTGGGACATTAACATATTTAGTTTCTTGAAAGTAACTCAGTCAATACAATTAAGGGTCAGATTAGCAGGCAACAAATTAGCTAAAAGAACTTGGGACACTATAGAATTTTTGCACCAAATATTGGTTTTTGAATGAGATTTAGAAAATTTTCAACCAAATATATTTTTCTTTTTGCAGAATTTAGAAATAGAAATAATATTGAGTGAAACGAAAAGAACATAAAGAACATTATTAAGTGTAAATTTAGCAGTTGGAGTAAGAATAGAAGTTCCGTGTTTGCAATTACGCCTGAGCCATCGGTACCAATGTTAAGTTCCTCAGTGCCATCATATGGAGAGTGAAGAGCAAGATTTTTTGGTTCATGAGTGACATGATGAGTTACACCACTATCAAGGAGCCAACCATTAGAGGTAGGTTCAGTAGAGGTGGCAGCATATGCACGTGGAGTCGGTGATTGATAGCTTTTGGATGTATGACGAGAAGAAGGTAGAACTGCATTTGGGAATTGTTGGCGCGAAAGATGGAACAATGAGAGAGATAATGACCTTGATTTTGACACCATGTTGAAATAAGGCAGCATCACTTGATCAAAATGACAGCAGCAAGACAGCAACAAACCACCACGAAACAGCGGCACACAAACCCAAACAACTAATCGAGTAATCCCACGAACAATAGCACCAACAACAACCTGAAAAGCAACACGAACACATCATCAAATGCAACCTACAACAACAACAACAACAACAACAAAGAGAGCAAATGAAACTGCACGAGATGTAATCTCTGTCCTTAAAGGTTTATACGAACTCGTATAAATCGCTGTGAGTCTCCACTCGTAAAACGCCAGGATTAATGCAGTCAACGAGTATTGTTCTCGGCACAAAGCAACAACGGTAGTAGAAAACCAACAGAAGTAGTATGTGAGACTTTTTGTAGGCAATAGCCGAAAATAAAAAATGGAGAGAATGTTTATGCTACTAGTATTTGTTCATGATCACAAACACTTAGTGAGACCATCTATTTAAAGAAAAGTCTTGTTCCTGTTTCTTAGCCATTACACCCACAACGGCTAGCCCATTATCAAAAATAACATATATACATGGGTTAGTCGAGATATGTAGTAGCATGAAAAAATCAAGGATAAGTGGAAGACTAAGTCATCTTTTGATCTCCACGTTTATATGATACACCAATATTACAAAGTCATTTTATTAAACCCCCACCATACTCCAACATACTGTAAAGCAATTAATTTAAATAATTAGAAAGCTTTACAACCTCAAATTATATCCAACAATTGAAACAGTTCTTTGAAAGGTTGAGAAGGGCGGAAGTTATGAATTGATTTGGTGTGGGTAGCAAGCCGGTGTTAGGAGATATATAACGATTTTGTTGGTTACGGTTTTGATTTTTGGCCACATAGTTGACAGTGACAGGGAAGGTGTTAGATGAGTGTGTTTTAAGTTTGAGAGAGAGTTCACGATTAATGAGTTTTTCATGGAGCTCATCAAACGCTATCATAGTCAGGATCATTGAGTTGGTCAAGGACTTTCTCAACAATGTCTTCGGAATCGAGGGGATAACCAAGTGAGGCAAGTTGATTAGTACAACGTTTAATATCTTGCATATAGTCAGAAAACTGAACCGGTACCCTAAGTAATATTGCGAAGATGATCTTCAACTTGTTTGAGATGTTCCTTGGACGGATTGGCATAAGTTTTGGCAAGAGTTTGCCAAGCATCATGGGTGGTCTGGCATTGCGAGATAAGTGGGACGAGCGGGTTGGTCAGTGTCCCAGTAAGAGCGTCAAGAATCAGTTTATCTTGACGAAACCATGTGGTGTAGGCGGGGTTATCTTTAGTGATGGTTTTAGGAGGAGCAAGACGAGACTCATCTACGAATTTAGATCATATCCAAGAAGAGTAGCCTCAAGTTGAGTTTTTAGGATATATAATTATTGGGTGTAAGCTTGATTATGTAGAAAATTAGGCAACTATACTAGAAAATCATTCTTCTGTTGATATATCTTTAGTAAATGTACATTAGGCAACTATACTAGAAAATCATTCTTCTGTTGATAGACATGTAACAAAAACTTAACACGAGAATGTTAGCTTTCTTAAGTTGGTGTATTTGTGATGAACGTAATTGGCTTCAATTTAGTTGGACACTTGATCTTATTATGGACATTTGGATTTTTTGCAGTTGTTCGACATTCTCAAATGCATTAAAAAATTCCTTCTCCTTATATAAATATTAATCAATCAATAATAATATAAAAATTATACTTTCAACGTGACTTTAGCTTTACATCGCACGGATATAAAACCTAATTATCCCTTATATCAAATGACAAACTACGATATTTAAAGCATTTTCTCATGATATCTCACTTTAGTGCTTTTGACTTTAGTTTGACCATTATCTTTACATATTTATACCGCATGAGTCATGAGTCATGATAGCCCATCCATATCATTGTATGCGGTATGCCAACATTATTATCAATATGAGTATTATATTATTATTATTATTATTATGATTTTATTATTAGTAGTAGTACTACTATTATGTTATATATTATTGCTGTTATAATCAAATTCATGAAGGTTTCATGTGATAGGTGTAGTAATTTAATCTTTTCTATGCTAGAATGTTAACATATATATCAAAGTAAATAATTTTTATTATTTAATAGTCTTTATATCATAACTTTAAATCACAGTTGTAACTAATTTAAGATATACTCGATATCAAAAGTGAATGAGTTGTGTAATATTTTCTTAATAACATATTCCTCGTCCTAAAATAAAAGTCATGTTTTGACTTTTTGAGATTTTTTTTCAACCTTAACCTTTATTTGTATTATATAATACTTGATGCAAAATATATGAATTGATTGGATTTTTATATCAAATGACAAATTACTTTGCCATTTTCTAATGATATTTAAAGCATTTTTCTCATGATATCTCATTTTAGTACTTTTGAATTTAATTTGACCAATTATCTTTACATATTTAAATTTCATGAGTCATGATAGCCCACCCATATTATTGTATACCAACACTATTATCAATATGAGTATTATATTATTATGATTTTATTATTAGTAGTAGTACTGCTATTATGTTATGTATTATTGTTGTTATAATCAAATTTGTTAAAAGTTTTTATGTGATAGGTGTAGTAATGTAAACTTTTCTATGCCAGAATGTTAACATATATATCAAAATAAATAATTTCTATCATTTAATATAGTCTTTACATCATAACTTTAAATCACACTTTTAACTAATTTAAGATATACTCAATATCAAAACTCAAAAGTGAATGAGTTGTGTAATATTTTCCTAATAACATACTCCCTCGTTCTAAAATAAGAGTCTTGTTTTGACATTTTAACTTTTTTCAACTTTGACCTTAAATATTTTTAATTTTTTAATATAATACTTGATGCGATATAACACCCCCAAATTTCAGGTTGCGAAAGCGGTCGGGTCGGGTGTTACCAAATCAAATATCACAACACAAAGGTATAGCAAACGACATCTAAATGAGACGTTTGAAAAGCAGTTGTTACATTCCCAAAATAATTGTTAACATTGTTGCGAGTTCGCAAAATAATTTCAATACATAATTTGTAATACAAAAGCTATGCAGAGAAATTCGGATGTTTGAAAGCATGCGACTCGACCTAGCATATCTTGTAGCAATCCTAATCTTGCTGGGCACCTGAGAGCACATGCTAAAATGAGTCAGCTATGAAGCTGGTGAGTTCATAGGATTGTTAGTTGAAAACATAAAGTATAAATCTTATATGTTTTGAAAATTTGATTCAAAATCCACGATTTTGATTTGTATTGTCATAGTATTATAAAATCCGTGTGTAATACACCTATCGAGGTATCTCGTACCTAAGTGATTTAGTAGTGTACATATGTACATCGAGGAAAACGGCAATCCATGCCTTGTTACCTATCATGTAATGGTATGTCTATGATGATGTCAGGCAATACATGCCTAGATACTAACAAGTGTGTGTATGACATAGTCATATCGAGGGTGTGGCAATCAATGCCTAGATACCTATCAGGTATGAGTAAGTCTATTAATGTGAGGAAATACATGCCTGAGTGTAAATCGAGTGTGTGTATGACTACGTCATATAGTAACAAGCAATGACATTACTTATTTAGTAGTAAGTGTTGGTGTGCCCCCTTGGCATATTGTGTTGACTCCAGCAACATGAAGTTGTAGTTCCGCAGAACTATGATTGAGAATTTAATTAAATACTGAGTTAACGACCTCGCGTGAAAGCTAACCGATCCGTTAACTAATGCGAATCTCGAGTGTAAGCTCGTCGATCCGTGAATGAGTGGGGATCACGAGCATAACCTCGCCCATCCGTGTGTTTGTGATTTGTATCGCTTTACCGTGATATTGTTTTGTGTCCACTCTAACCATGACATCGTTTTGTGCCCACTTTACCGTGGCATCGTTTTGTGCCCACCTGGCATCGACCTGATTGCTCGCAAGCAATGTATGAGAGTCGGCAGTACTACGACATGCCTGACTTGAGTAAATGAGAGCCGACAGTACCACGACATGTCCGACTAGTGTATTTTAAGAGCCGGCAGTACTACGACATGCCCGACTAGTATGATCGTATTTGTATAAGTGTATGTATATCCATATACATAAGTAAATTCTAGGTAGCACCAAGTACTTTGAGATTGTATACAAATATGTGTATATATACATACATATATATATATGAGTCTTAGTTTATCAAACACATCAAGCAAATTATCGTGTAGCATATGAAAATGATTTATCGTATCTAAATACGTATATACAATACTTAAATATTATGAACAGCACAATTGAGTCGAGGTATGAATAACTCATCCCCTAGTTAATCAATATTAGTATAACGAACTATACTAACATGCGTTACTATTGTCTACTCCTAGCCTTAAGCCTAGCAAGTATATTGGAGTCTCGGGGAAAGGTTCACTTAAGTACAATTCCCATCCTAATACTCACAGAGTGTATTGGCAGTCTTAGTTCCTAAAAGGAAGACTAATTCTGTAAAAGTCTAGCTGTCATCCAGTGTAGGTAGAACTAATCAGTTCAAGTTTATTCGATAAGGTTGTCCCGCAACAATACGGCCAATTGTAGTTATAACCTAATCAGGTTATAAAATGGTAGTCATTGTTTAAGATCTAGTGAAGTACAATTGTAACCTACCTAGATTTAGTATTGATACTGTTCTACGAAAATATGATGGGAGTAATCCTAAGCATTACACATTTCGTATTACATACAGTAAAGTATATAAGTGTGAATTATAAAAGTTTATCATTATAATTCAAAACAGTAGTTGTGCATGTGTCTCACCCCGAAAACAGTAAAACAGTTGAAAGAGTGGGGCTATGAACTCACCTGAGGAGTTAGCGATCCTACGATACGCGCGTCGTCCGATGGGTAACCTCCTAGTGTCCTAAACACGTGAGGTTATATGAGTACGATACAAATCAGATTGTCTAAGCGAGTTGTGTAAGTATTCATTTGTCGTTCAGGTTTGGAAACTGTGTACGGGGGTTCGGGGGCAACGCCCCTGGTAGCGGGGTCCAAGGGGTGGCAACCCCTGGAGGGGTCCAAGGGGCAGAGCCCCTGGCTGGGGTCGAGCTTCCAGGTCAGCTTGGAAAATTTTTTATTTCTATTATGTTGCTGTAGTGAAAAACGCTCCAAAATTCCATTTCAGAGTAAAATTAGCTGGTAAAATTTGAGTCTCGACACTTAGTGAAAAATGAGTTCTAAACATTCTGTTTTTAACGACACTTATAGCGTCACTTAGGGGTTTATGCGACACTCAGGAAGTGCCGCATAAAATTAGAAATTCTGAAGTGTTAGAGTTACTTGGGGAAGTGACGCATAAGGGGCGACACTTAAGCAAGTGTCGAATGTAAGTGTCAGATTCAAGTGTCGGGTGTTGAATTTGCGTCACTTAGGCAGTGACGCAAAAAGAGGGTTTTATGCGGCACTTAGGCAAGTGACGCAAGATTAGGGTTTTATGCGACACTTAATGCGTCACTTAAGGAAGTGACGCTATACTGGATCTGGCCGTGCGACACTCGCGTCTGTTCGACGATTTTTCTCCCAAAATCAAGATCTAACCTATTTTTGGACCAAATCTTGTTGATATAATGATATATTAAGTGTTTTTAACAAGAAATAATAAGAAAAAGTGGGTAATGTAACATCCTCTTTACTGGTATGGTAATTTCTAATTTGATATTGATTTATTTAATTGTGTTAGAAATTATTCGATATTATTTGTTTAATTGTGAAACTTAGATAAATAAGTCTAAGGACTTATTGTGGATAGTAAATTATTGTTTGTTGTAATTTATTATAATTGACTGGTAAAATAAAATAATAGTTCTCGTAAATAATTTTAGGTTCCAGACAATAGAGTGAGAAGGAGATAAATTATACTATGTATACTTGAGTTAAATGAAATGGAGGCCGACTCCATTATCTTCTCCTGGTTATTTTATCTCAAGTCATTAACACTCAAAACCTAGAACTCAAATTGAATCAAAAGAAGTTTAGATTGAAGCTTGTTTGTCATTGTGATTACTCAATACTATCATCATCTTTATCTTAGTGTTCATCAAAGTGTAAGTCTACTTTTACTTTGTGTATTCATGAATTTGTTAATATTGCAAATTAGGTATAGTGAGATATAATGAAGTTGATGATCAAAGTGATAGTAGTATTGTTAGTTGATATTAAGTAGTTGTTTTGTGACCAAATAGTGGTAAAATTTCGAGTATGTAACTGATTTGTGAAGCTGGAAATCTTATTTTAGATGATTAGTTCATGCAGTAGCAGGTTAGGTGTTGCAGGTTGGTTTCTGGGTTTTTGACCTCATCCGAACGGGTATGTTTTGCAACCCGGACGGGTATGTGAAGTTACCTGATCGCGTAAATTTAAACGATCGCATAACTTAGAACAAATAGGTTACAGAAGTCGCACCTGGGCATTTTTTCATGGCTACCCGAACGGGTATGATGAGTTACCCGACTAGGTATGGCTAGTGACCCGAACGGGTATGGCCAGTGACCCAATCGGGTATGGTTGATGATACTTGATCTTGTGTGTCTGTGGTTTTTGCCACCAAAATTTAATTAATGTAAAAATAGGTAGTATTTATTTGCATTACATTTTGTATTTAAATTAATAATTGAGTAAGTTACTAACTTATTAATTATTTTGTTATCAGATAATCCAAAGACTCAGTGATATAAGACTGCTGAGTGTGGAGACTACAGCGGTATCGGTGAGTGGATTTAGAATTCACCTTTTGATTTAGTTGTAACTATTTGGTTGCAACAGATGAACGAAGATATGTTGTTGTATTATTTAATTAATATTGTTGACTGTGACTCTACGTGCTATTTGACCTTCGGGTATCAGTTGTTAATGAGGTCAACGAGTTGAACTGGTTGGTTGGGCTAGTTGATTATTATATAAATTACACTGTCTTGCTTCATTGGTTGTATGTATAGAACCTGTGTTTGAGTATAATAGCCTCTAGCTATCGGTCTCGTCCGTTATGGCCATACGTATATGGTTGGATAAGTGTTCTGGGGAACCACCCGGGTATTATGGTATTCCTCAGAGCCACCGATCCTCATTCATTGAATTGTTGATTAGTTGAATGGTGTGTTTACGGTTGTTTGATGTAAACAAGTAGTTAAGCTAAGTTAATTGGTGTGTGAAGAATTCATTCACTTAGCTTTGTGCTAATCGCTCATTTTTACTTCCTGCAGGTTATATTTTGGGATATGGGTTGCAGGATCATGATGCTCTAGTAGTAGAGAATGTTTGATGTTGATGACTCTGATAAAGTTGGTTATAACCATGTTTTGTATTATATAATACCCCGTTTTGCACCAAGTGAACAGTATCTTAACTAGTTGTTATAAATGTTGCGAAAAGTTATGCGCAGTTTTTAATGTATATTAATGAAATATGTTTTAAAATATATACGCTTCCGTAGTAAATACTATAATATTCGAGTACAGAATGAGGAGTGTTATAAGTTGGTATCAGAGCATAGTTTTAATTATGTTTTCATTGATATAATAATCATAAAATATTATATAACACAAACAAATATATTTAGGATTAAAGTTGAAATGTAATACTTCAAAAACTTAAACAATACACTTATTTTGAGACGGATGGAGTATTAAGGGAAAAAATAATACTAATTTGATTAATTTATGTTGCTTTGATGACGGGGGTGTTTGTGAATCGAAGAAATCACACAATAAACAAGATCGAAATTCAATAAACCCTCAACGGGTGCCCCAATCGACTCTTCTTTTTACAATTCATCATCAACTAACTAAAACCCTAATACTCTAATCCTTATATAGTAGTTCTAAACTTGGAGGAGAAGATAAAATAAATTTTAATTAAAATAAAATAAATACTAGACATAAAATGATAGAATATGACAATTATAAATTGTTATTTTTGACCCTTCAATTATCTCGAATCGCTTAAACCATTCGACTTCACATGTTGATCAAAGAACGACGGTCAAGCTAGAGGAGCTGGAATCCCGAAGGCATTCTCTGCACCACAGTGGGCTGTCATAGTGACTCCGACAATGATGGCACTCGGGTAGATGAAGATGATATATCTTATTATATACATGAAGAGTGAGAGTGAAACTAGTAACATATTTAAGGGATTGGGAATGTAAGTCGCAAAAAGAATAAAGTATTGGTGGTATGAAACACGTGTCGGGTTGGGTCAAGAAGTCTTGTGGGTAAAGAAAACTATCTAGCCCTAACTTTTATTTTATTGGGGGCTTTTACAAATTGATCGCCATTTCTCGAGAACGTCTGTGCAATTTATCGAAGAAGAAAGATGGGGACTTTGTTGAAGTATGGAAAACAAATCATGGGATTGTCATCATTAACAAGATCCCAACAACAACAAAAATTGGGATTTCGATTTGCGCGTTACTTAACAACAAAAAGCCATCACCTTTCTTCGGGTGATAAATTGGAATCACCCCCAGAAACCCCTTTAAGCTTCAAAGGTTTCTTTACTAATTTATTCTCCAAAATATATACTCCTGCTCCTGCTCCTCCTCCTGGCCCTACCCCTTTCAAAGGTATTCTTTTATATTATTATTATTTTAATGTTATAAAAGATAATGACGATGATTATGATTATGATGATAATGATAGTAGTAATATTATTAAATGACCAATGATGCATCAGAGTTGCTTGGGATGTTCAAGATCCTGGTAAGAATGAGCAAGTATCTTCCAGATGATTGTCCTCCTATCTATGAATTCAGACCGGTTTTGAATGGTTTCTTCTATTCCTTAATTTTACTTTTATGATTATAATATATTACTCTTTAATTAATTGATTGATAAAGTAGTACTAATGTGAGGTTTTTTTGTTGAAAAAGAAGAAAAGCCTTGTGAAAACTCAATGTCATTGGAGTGTAAAGCTCGATTTGGCAATAGGTTTGCGAAAAACGAGTTTTTGCTCAATAGCTTAATTGGCAAAATGTGTATATTGATTTTGTGTAAAAAAGCATTTTAAAGACTCCAAAGCATTGGAGTAAAAAAGTGTTTGTTTTAACGATTTGATATTTGGTCATAAAGAAAGCCTTTCAAAGAGGTTTACCATTGTCGATGCTCTAATACTAATAATAATTTATAATTTATTGAACAGCACTGCTTGAGAGGTGGTCAGATGAGAGCTATGTCAAATTGCTGTATGAATTAGCAAGACCAGCAGCCACTGAGGCTGAGGCTGATCGTCCCATATTAGATCCACAAGTCAAAGAGTTCGTTGATCTCATCCCCCCTAATATCATGCCTTTCTTTCAAGGTACTCTAGTTACAATTATTATTGTATATTTTTGTTTCTGTTGTTATTAGCTAGCTAGGCCTAGGGATGACGGTTGAGTATGTACTATGTAGTAGTGTTACTTTTTAATCTAATTAGTCTTCATACATGGTGATCAGATATGATGTTTCACAAAATTGTGATGAGATATCGGATGGGAGGCATGAAAGTGGGGTTGAGTCCTGGTATACCAACTACGTGGGTGGACTTTACCGCCGACGTGTCTGATATCGGAAAGGAACATCTCAAAGTCTTTGTTGTTAAAAATGTGCTAATGGTAACCGGGACAGACAGAGCTTCCCCTCCCGCCCCTGTTGATAAAGCAACCCCTAAGATCATTATGAAAATGCCAGGTTTCCATTACCTTCATCACCAGGTCACTGCTTCCCTCCAACAAGACCAACTCAACATTCTGTTTCCAATGCTTGATGACTCAGTGGTCGTTCACAACCCCAAGGTTTTCCAAGTTAATCTCCATTGCAACCAGGGTTAGCTTTTGCAAATCGCCTAGTTAGTACTACCCTACTCTACTGTACTGTACTGTTTTGTATCTGAAACTTAATTAATCTTATGGCCTCTCATCTACTTAAGTTATCTTTATTTAAATTCTGCTTCCCACTTCCTTTTTACTATACGACTCCGATTACTATTATTAGCAGATTATATTAAATTTAATTTTTACTCTTTTAATTTTGGATATTATATTAGATAGGCTTTGTTATTGTTAGGAAAGTGTTATGAGAATCTTTAGTTAATTACGTCTGATCTTAGGGAGCAAGCTGGTGATAATCCATATACAGGGCTTTATGATTCTAAGTTTATTATGCTATTTTTCTTTTCTTTTTTTTAAATAGATTTGCTTAACGATTAGGAGAGTTGGTTTACCCGTAAGAAATCTTATCGACCTCTTGAAAGTTGATAATCTATCTTTTCTACTTTTTATTCACTTTTATTACGATATCGTAGTTGTTTCGTATGATAGACCCATTTCCCATCTGCCTGATAATCATCATCATTTACTTAAAAATAAAAATCAAAGAATGGTTCAAAACTCTGCCCAATGGCACATTCTTAACATTTTCTTTTACTTCTAAGCTCACTTCTAATCGTACTAATTATTGACTTACGAAGTATAGACCCATGCACCGCTATTAGACAGTATGCCACAAGTAATCACATTAGTTCCCCCTTGATGTCCAGTTATAATGACAACAATAACTACTACACAAGGGAAATGTTAAACTACCTTCAAATTTTATAGATTCACCATCCACTAGCTTCGACAAAACACCCGTGTTTTGCATGTCATGAACTCATAGCTTAAACCCCATCAGGTATCAACACAACATAATCTTGATCCCTTGGGGCTTTCAAGGTTCAAATTCTTTAGAGCCGCTCCAGACATAGGGGTTTGTATCTGTGGTTAACCCAAAAGTTTTTAAATCCCACTAGAAATGTTGCTAAATACCCGCTATCAATTGATTTGATCGTAGATTTTACTGCTCGCGGTTTTGACCAACCGACTGACAATTCTAAGAATTAAAAATATTGCACACAATGCATTGAATGCTCACTCGTGCTGTGGGTTGGGACTAGATATGTATGAGGTTTGGTCAATTATAGAGTGCATGGATACTTGAAATGACAAGCATTGGAACACTATGAATCGGAGAGGGGCAGGGCGCTATGATTTTAGACTTTTTGAAAGAGTTCACAACATTCACCAATTTATTGATAACAAATCAAATTTAGTTGCAGATCCTTAATTTACCAAATATAAAGTGTTAGAAAACCTGAAAGTCTTTGTTGTTGGAGATCTTGTAACGCTTTCGTTATTACCTTCTTCATAACAAGGTCACTGCATCCATTATTGAAAACCAAGGAGGTGTCCGCCAACTGAAGATTGTTTTTCCTAGTCTTGGTGACTCAGAGGTGCTCAATATACCAAGGGTTCTGACTTTTGATAAATCATCCCCTAAATTGTTAAATACATAAATAACCATAACCAATGTATAAATAATTTCAAAGTAAACTATATATTTATATAAACTTTTTCAAAATTTGCCGTGTCTAGTATTTTGATATGTTCACATCTGATATGTGATATTATATTTTCTTTATCTAGCAAAGGAGCAAACACTTTCACTTTTTCTATATAAATTTTCTTTACTCTTTTTATCAAGTTATTTTCTTATTATATAAAAGAGTCATACAATTTCTTGTATTGACACATCATACATACTTCTAAAAAGAGTAACAGTACTTTTGATGTAACATATTTCAAATTAGTCATAGTCATGTATACTCTTTTATACAAATGCATCAACAACTTATTTTGTAGTATTATGTGATCAAATGCTTTACCTTTTTATCCAACAATTTCATTATATATCTCAATCTATATTTTTCTTTAATTTTTGAAAGCGATAAAAATCTCTTATAAAATTTTAGATATAAGATTTCATAAGTATTTTTTACAACCAAAAAATATAAAAAAGTTTTACGAATGAGATAGTCCCTTCTATAATGAATTAATTCTGAAAATTGTAACTGTCATAAAACTATTTTTTTCACATTACAATTATTGTATGGTTATTTTTTTTTCATAATTATCATTTGTATATTACATTCTTGAAAGTAGTTCCACGTACAAATCGAATCGTGTAGGTTGCTAAAATAACTTTTACATATTATTTAAGCGTGGTAGCTTCAAGCTCGATTAATAAAGCATAATTCAATTAACCATCTTAGATTGTTCAGCAATGTAAGATTTCATTGTTATCGTTTAGTTCTCATGCTTTACGTATCTCATTAGATCTTACAACTAATTTTGTCTTGACATGATCTACGATCCAAGTTTATGACAGTATGACACTAATCAAAGTCTTGATGCTTGAAAAATATTACGTAAAGTAATTTTTGTTGGTTTTACTCATCGATAATCCTTGAAAATAATAACACCGCGATAGTTTTGAGCCTTGATCATGCGTTGCACGGCCTAGTTCTTCCTAATCTCTTTCTAATATTATAAGAGAAGCTAAACAAATTTAATTTAATCTCCCGTGATGTAATCTCATCCCTTTGTTGACTAAGTCAATTTGATTATGACCATCAATTTGGATTAATAAGAATGTTTACCTAATATGTATTTCAAGGACTATCAAAATGACTAAATTAACCCCATTATTTTAGTCATTAAAAAAAATTTTTGAATTTATAATGTCAATTTTGAAATCCCCTTAAATAGGTTGTATATAACAAATTGGTCAAAAAAAAGAAGAAAAATTATTGAATTTAAAAATGTCAATTTTGAAATCCCATTAATAGGGTGTATATAACAAATTGGTCTAAAAATTAATTTAAACTTTAATAAATCTAAATAGTATATAAATAATTAAATAAATATAATCTCAAATAGCCTATACGAATTTCAAAATTTCAAATATCAACAATTATCCATATTAATAGAATAGGTAAATTGTTTCCTGTAATTTTGAAATTCAAATTCAAAATAAATAAAAATAATAAAAATAAATATTAATAAATTACTATACTTAATACATATTTTAAAATAATATATACATTAATTAATATAATATATTAATATAACAATAATAATATTTTATACAACACAAAAATTTTGTCCTACATTTATACCGTCTTGACACATATAAGCATTTATATATAATGTAGGTCGATGGACATAAACATTTATTAGACCTCTCCCAATGGTGACGGAAATTGACAGAAACTGACAAGCCACATCAGCTTTTTCACACAACTGACAGAAACTGACTAAAACTGACGGACTCCTACCATCAGTAACTCCGTCACTTTAATTTTTGGACCCACATTTAACAATTTATACATACACAAACACACAAAAAAAGAAATAAACCCGACGGAGCGTCGGTTTTCCGACGGAGCAAACCGACGGAGTGCTCCCAACAATGTCACTTAAGTGACGAAAACTGACGGGCAAACCGACGAGCCTGTTGGGAAGGCTCTTATAGTACGATGTACGTGATGCATATATACTTTTGATTATGTTCGAGTAAAGTAGTAATAATGATATTATGCTAATATATCTTGATATATATATAAAAAAAACCTCATTTGTTCTTGAGAGGACACATGTTCACTTATTAATTGTCATTGTATTTTGTTATTTTCCTAATCTTTTATTATGTATATTTACTTCTTATATCATCATTTTTTCATATATATACAGAGTAATTACAGCCACCTTTATTATTATGATAAAATTTGACAAGTTTTTAACTCAATATATTGATCATTCATCATCTTCATATATCTTGTATCTCAATATTACATCTAATCTTGATATCACTATAAGAATTAAACTTATGTTTTGCCACATCAATTATCATGTTCTTATGAAAAGTTATTTGATTAAATAGTAAACAACACCGATATACATTTTGTTTGTCTTAGAATTGTAAAAGTTATGTTACTATATAAGTGGGCTTTGCATTTGCAAAGCTTAAAATTTCCTGGTAATATTAATAAATTACACATTATTATTACAAGTATATATATATATATATAATCATTTAGTAATGGAAAGTGGAAGTTAGTGAAATTTAAGGAGGTTGAGATCATGCAAGTAGGTAATCGATTATCATATCCCTCAATTTGTTAGGGAATGGAGTATTACATATTAGGGGGTAATCAATACTCACATCAAATTAAACCAAACACCTTCCTTCATAATCATTACCATTCATTATCCTTTAAAACGTACCCTCAACCAGACGGCCCAATAATATATTTAATTTAGGCCATTAATTATTATTAACAAGAATGTTTAGGCATTATATGTTCTTTAAACAATCAACGTTACATAATTCATGTTCACCTAAATCACTTGCAGTAATTTTTTTTCAAATTATAAAATAAATACATAGAAAATATATTAAATACATGATTCAATTCAATGCTATATATAAATCATGCTAACAAACTTGAGTGGAGATCGCCCTGCAGTTTAACTTTTAACTATCGAATTTTTGCAATCTAAAATCTTTCATTCCATTTGAACATATCAAGAATAAAAAACACCCTTATACACACCATTTTATTTCATATATCAACTACTTCGTATAAAAATTGGAGAAGAAAGTTAGAGAAAAAAGGTTAAAACGAATGAAGAATTTACGCCGTTGAATTTCCTTCATGGTGGACGAGACAACAAGAAGATCCGTGTATATTACTTACACTATACTTACACTAGAAGATATTTATAAGTTTAATACATACAATATAATAAATGAAAGTATTCATATTATAACCATAGTAAAAAATATAAAGTTTAATATATAATAAAAGAATAAGTCATTCACATACAATGTTTATTACATGCTTTACATGCATTTGATGCAATTTTTAACTTTATTTTAGCAAAAATGTGTATTTATGAAAGAAAGTGAAAGCTGACTATCATTATTTGAAAATGTGGATTATGAAACAGGGGTCACAAAAAATCAATACTCCGTGAAATTTGTATACGAACGATGTAAGATACCTTACAATTTAAGGGTAAATGTGTACTTTACATTTCTAAAAGCTCCATCAATTTTTTGAAACCTGGTTCTACGGAGGTTTCATTCTAAGCTTCTAAAAATAAAATAAAACTTCAAGCTCTCTCAACCAAACAAAACTTTTAATCTTAGTAGGAGCTTTTTACTTGAAACAAAAAGCTTAAAGTTTTAAAAGCTCTCGAAAGGTCCTCACCAGACAAACTCATGTGGGTTGATGGTTTCCGCCCAACTGAGATATTGAAGTTGACATTTGTTTGTTATACGAATTTAAATTTTTGTTACATTGTTTTGATATTTTGTTACGATGTTAATGTAGAAACATCCCCCTTCATGTTTTCGTTATAAAAAGAGCATGAAGGTGATTATTTCCTTGGAAACAAATAATAATAATCACAGATGAATGTGATTATTTTAATTATTTTTCTGATATTTTAATAAGAATGATTCATGATATTATGAATTTTTAGTCCAATAAACATGATGTATGTGTTTTTAAGTTATAACTTAATCTTCACCTATCTCTTAAGAAGTTTTTATTCAATTATGATTTAATTCTTATACAATAGTACTACTTAATGTTCTACAATACAAAAAATTTAACATTTTTATTTTCGTTAACTATTCAACTTATCCACCTAAATAAAATAATCTATGTATACATTAAATTTTACAGGATCCGATTGTGTATACAATATTTTAATATTTCAAAAGTAGTATGATTATTTTGTTTTTAATTTACAAACTTCAACGTCCTATAACATGTGTGTCACTATATACAACTATGAAACAACTGTAATTTGATAAGTAATATGATTTTCAACATGAATATATTATTTGAATTATCAAAACTATACAAATTTTATTGTCCATGTCTTTTGTTATTACAAACATGTGATCGTTCGTGAATTTCACAGGTTATGATCTAGTATGTATAAAAGACGACCGTTGCAATTTTGGCCCAAGAAGTATCTCATTTGAATCAAATGTTTTTGCTATTTCTTGTTATCTTTGTACGGAGTACTATATATTTTATTTTACCTATTTATTTAAAGGACAGGATTATTAATTTATTATACTCTGATACGGAGTAGTAGATAATGGAATAGAATATTATAGTAAAAGAATAATAAAATATAAAATATTGATGGTCGGGTCGGGTCGGGTAGGGTAAGGAGAAGTCTTGGGACAGGAAACTATCTAGCCCTAATTTTTACTTTCCAAAAACGCATCTTGTATAATTTACAGAAGAAAAGATGAGGGCTTTGTTGAAGTATGGGAAACAAATCATGGGGTTGGCATCAACAACAAGATCCCAACAACAACAACAATTGGGATTTCGATTTGCGCGTTACTTAACAACAAAAAGCCATCACCTTTCTTCGGGTGCTAATGATATGGTTATCCCAGGCGACAACAACAACAACAGCGTTGAATTTGACATGCCCCAAGAAGCTCCTTTATCTTTCAAAGGCTTCTTGAATCTTGTGTTTAGGAAAAAAATCTATCCTCCACCTGTTATATCTGCCCCCCCTACCCCTTTCAAAGGTATAATACTTATTTTTTTGTTGCTGGTAATTTGTATTAATTAGATTTGGTTTAGGAGTTGACTAGGTTAACAAAATTGTTCTAATATTGTTGTGTTAAAATAAAATAATAATCAGAATTGCTTGGGAAGCTTACGGATTTGTTAGAAAAAAGCAAGTCTTGTCCAGAAGAACATCTTCCTCAAATCTCCCCGGTTTGGAATGGTTTCTTCTATTCCTCCTTTTACTTTGTTATATATATATTAATTGATGGATAAATACTAGTATAGTAATACTAATATGTGATCCCATATGCCAACTGAACTGAACTGTACAGAAGTGCTTGATAAGATATCAGATGAGAGCTATGTTAAATTGGTGTATGAATTTGCGAGACGAGAAGCCACTGAGGCTGATCGTCCCATATTAGACAAAAAAGTCAAAGATCTCGTTGATAACATCCCGCCTAGTATCATCCCTTTCTTTCAAGGTACGTTACAATTGGTATTACTACATGGTATTATTATTATTATTGTTGTTGTTGTTGATGTTATCTCATTCTGTTTTTGTTGTTGTCTAAATCTAATTAATACTTCTTAATGTGATGGTGGTGTGATCAGATATGATGTTTCGCAAGATTCATTCGAAATATCTGAATTTAGATGGAGACAGCATTATCAACATGAGGTTGGATCCTACACCTAGGGTGGACTTTATCGCCGACGTGTCTGATATCGGAAAGGAACACCTCAAAGTCTTTGTTGCTAAAGATATGCTTATGGTAACCGGGACAGACAAAGCTTCCCCTCCTGCCCCTGTTTATAAAGCAGCCCCTAAGATATTGGTTAAATTCCCGATCTTTCCTTACCTTCATACCCAGGTCACTGCTTCCATCATACGAAACCAACTTAAAGTTGTTATTCCTGGTCTTAATTACGACTCAGCGGTGGTCAACAACCCGAGTGTTTACCAACTTAATCTCATCCCAACCAGGGTTAGCTTTTGCAAATCATCCATCTTTGTCTAATTACTACTCTACTGTACTTGAATCACACTTCGTCTATAGTCTGAGACAAATCTGTCATATACTTGATTGCTATTTGTTTTAATTAATTGTATGAGTATGAAAGTCTGTTTGAACACATGTTCTGTGTAGGATCTGTTATATGTATATTCTCTGTGCATCGTATAATGAAAAAGATTAAGGAAAACCAAGGACTTGGAAAGTTCTTGCACCAAAGATACCTCGACTAAGAACCTTGAAAATCTGTTTACCACCTGAAGAAACATAGCATTCTCCATAATACAACGGGTGCTCGTAAACATCAATGAGAAAAAAATTGGCCTAGTGTAGTTTCTGAGCATGGTAAGAAACCATACATTTGCTCACAAATCTCTGCTGAAGATTCATCTTCTTCGAGACGCAAGAAGGATGATCCTTCCATCTGAAAGCTACCCAGAAGCATCGTTTTGTAAGAATTGTCCTCTAAGTCTCCAACCACTACAGCTAATAGTAAAACAAGGATCAATACACACCATGCACTCTTTGCAAACTTCCCCATTTTTTTGAAGTTGATGGACACTTTGATATGAATTAATTTTGTTTGGTTTGATCAGAGATCGAGGAGTTATTTATTTGAAGAAGTTGATTGATATCTTTAAAATATGGAAGGTTGTACTATACTTGATCCATTACATGGGTTACTTGAGTATTTCCTTGCATGTTCAACTTGTTTAAGTTTTTATCTGATGATGAATGAGTTGTACAAGGCTACAACCTGCCTTAGAATAACTTGCAAGTAATCAAATCTACCATATATATGGTTGCCAAGTAGTGTAACTGTCCTGGCAGTCCCGATTTTGCATTGACTTGCATTTTCATCCGTTGAATCGCATTGACTTTGAATCCGGACTGTTTAATATACCAGGTTCCAGTTATTTAATTGAGCTGTTTATTTTGTACCATAGGGAGCGTCTACCAATTGCTTCACGTTCTCCGTTTTTCTGGGCGCTCAAAATTAAATCTGGGACAATCTGAATTTAATTCAGTTGGTTTTATCCTCTTTCAAATTACGCCTAAATCGATATCAGATATGCAAAAATTTGTTTATGCTAAATTTTGTTTTTTTTATTGCAATCCGTATGAATCAGTATATGATGTTAAATGGAATCGGTGTATGCAAACGGCTGGTAATTAAACGGAGCCGTAAATGATTTCTCAATTCATATACATTTCACCCTTCCATATATTCGACAGTAAGTAGCTCCAGTTTTTAGTTTATTGGTTCGAGGGATCTTAATCAAGTTCGAGTTTTCTATCTCCGGTGCCAAATTCATGTAACAGTACAGTGTCATGTAAATAATTTTGATTTTTCGATATCTAAATATAATTTTTTTTTATTTTTTTTTGCTTGTGTTTCAGTTTACTCTACAAACATTGCCATGGAATAAATTTGCTCCAATGATTTCGTAGTGGTGGCTTTTACTGTTAATTTTGATTCTCATTTCATCATCTTCCATGTACTTGGTCTATGATTGCACTTCATTAAATTGTTCATATTAACATGTCTATTATTTAAATTGCATCCCCTTTGATCTCACATTCCATTGATACTTGCTTGATGTCAAGAGGCCATGTTGCTGAAACATCTTTCAAAAATCTCCATGTTTGTTGTGCACACCAAGTTTTTGTGTATTTATTTGCGGTTTCTCTTCAAGGAAGGTGAAAGTTACATCAATTGAAGTAAGGGTTTGTTTCGGGTTCGATAACCTGACATTTACAGTAATATGTGTGTGATTCTTACAAACATATGATGTCGATAGAATTGAATATTGTTTGATAGTCACCAAATATTTGAAAAATAAATACACAAATTGCCAAGTCCATAACAACATAATAGATAAACACAAATTGCCAAGTCCATCATCAGATACATATTGTTTAAAAAATAAATAGCAAATCATAGGGGGATCTTCAAGCACTTGTGTTGCTGGGGATCCCTTGAACTACATTTTGGAATGTCGATCACTAGCATATCGTCTTCTTTTCTTGAAAGGATACCACCGGCGTTGTAATTCATGTTTGGAAGCTGGATGGCACATCCGAGTTGACGGTCCAGCTGGTCGAACACCAGGACGTACTCAAAACTCGCTAACAACCACACCCCACCTTCATCGGGGCATGGCTTCACATACAAGTGCATAACGGTCGGCTCGACTACTAGCTCGGTAACAAAACCATTGACAGTTTCCAACTTCTCCTTCTTGGCAGCAATTACCAACCCCTCTAATCTTATGCTTTCAATCCCATTAATAAAGAAGTCTTTAAAAGTAGCTGCATTTTGTAACAATTAAATAAATCACGGTTGTTAGGATGCTGCACATCATTTGTAACAAAATTGCAGAAAGTAAGAAAATTTACCAAGACTCCTAACTGGGGAACAGGCAAAATTTAGGATGCCGCACATGATTTTGAACTTGGCATCAGACATGCCTATTAAAAAAACAATAGAAAATAAAAATAGATTAAAATTAAAATTATTAAACGAAGTAGAGATTAGTATATCTGCAAGATATCTTGTGAGAGAGGTGTACAAGGAAACGAGTTTGTCCAACAGCTCATACAACATAGCTACAATCATTAAAAATTAATCAATTAACTAAATATAAAATCAAAGATAATAATTAAATCAAACATTTTACCAAAAGCTATACAGAGTATTATTTTTAGTTTTTATATCAAATTAACTATAAAATGGAAATATGGATTTGCTTTCCATTTTTTAAAAAAGAAAGAAAGAAAAAGAAAAAAAGATGTTTACAAGATTCAGACGTCGTCTCATAAATTTTTCAGATATATGACAATCACGTGCCCTCAAGCATAAGAGCTTTCATCATCATATCAATGTTATGTGCAGTGGGTATTTGATAAACACAGAATTTAAACTGTATCTTAGATACATCTAATTAATTAAGATCATGCCATAGCACTAAAGTATCATTAAAATCTAATTAATTATAAACTTTCACTAGTTAGCTAGATTCTGCAACTCTATAGATATTTGTAGCAACTGAAGCTAGTAGATATGTTTAGGACATTGTGGTCATAAGTTCATAACATAATACAAGCCACTCGTCTTAATACTGATTAATTGATTATTCTTACATAAGAAAATACGTCACTAATCCTCATTTTACCCTTTTGCATTTTATATAAAATTTATTTTATTGTTTCCGTTTGCATATAATTTACCCAGATACAAATCAATTTCTAGAATTTTACTACCACTAAAATTCCTATACCAACTCCAAAACAAGTACTGTAATAAAAACCTAAAAACTTACTGTAATAATTAATATAATAAGCAGTTAAATGAAATCTAAGCTAAAATTAATAAAAACTTAAATACCCTAATCATTATCTCTCTCCTCATTTAACATTTATTATTACTTGTATTTAATTTGCTAAGCCCCTTCAAAGCAACAATTCAAACATTTTCAACGCATTCCATAACATCAAAAAAAATAAAAAATGGAATAGAAATCTTACCTAAAAAATGCTCGGGGTGTTTGTGAATCATCAAACCCAAAACCAGTGTGTGGTTTACAGCGAGCAACGTCAGAACCGGAGACATGGACGTGATGATCGGAATGTACGGGATCAAAAAGTCCGGCCAGTAAGGTGAATGAGGAACTGGTGGTGTTTGGTATTTTTTTAAGATGAAGTCTATAGTTTCCACATCTAAGCTGGGTTTTTTAAGAAACAAGTCATTAATTTGTTCGGGCTGGTTAATCAGGCATTTTGGAACTAAAAGATGTGGTAAGTTGCAAGGAATTGTGTGTTTGTTGTTGTTGTTGAAAGTGGAAATAGATCTAGCAACATTTGGCTGTAACAAGAGGTTCATTTTTGACCTAAAACGGAGTAGTCCGGCCATTCTAGGAGCTGCCGGAAGTTGGCCGGATTTTTGAAGGTTAAATGGGTTTTTGAGATGGTGACGTTGAGTGAGAGAAGTGGTGAGGAGTTTTAGGGTTTTGAATGAGGTTATGTAATAATTTTATAAATGGTCCTCCTACTTCACTAAATCTATATTATCCAAGATAATAAGATATTCCATTCCCAATATTTTAAGGCTAATTCACTCGTGATTACACACGCACACAGACACATTGAACTTCATATTTAATATACCGTATTAAATATACACACTCATTAATATACTATATTGATATTGATATGTTAAATATTTCATTTATTGCAATCACATTACTCATATTTTATTTCAAAACCCTAAACCTAATACAATAAATAACCCAATAACATGATCTAGTATGCTTCGCTATTTGCGAGTAACAAATTAAATCTCATTTTCAGTTGGATAAAGATTTTCGTTTATATTAAATCCTATTACCCGCATTTTCGATTTTACTACCTTTTGAGTATGATAGAAAATAAAAAGTTACCATGGATAGAAATAAAAGTCAAAGAAAAAGAAAAAGGTTACATTGATGCTAAACATGTATCTTGCTTGCTTGCTTTATTATGTCCTGAAACACCCCGAAATTTTGAACCATTTTTCTTTACATATGTTTACACACCCTAAATATATGTTTAGAACCTTAATAGTCAATTGTTCAAGATGCTGAGGGAGTACCCCCTCCGTACTCTTAGTACCCCCTGCGTACTACTTTAGTACTCACCGGGTACTCTCAGTACCCACCGGGTACTCAACTCTGGATCACCTCTGATATCATTTGAAACTAAGTACTCACCGGGTATTTAAGCTACCCATCGGGTAGTTCATCAAATGCTCAGATCTGCACATTTTTGATCTAAAATACCAATTTTGGATGCGCATAACTTCTAATTTACATAATCTGAGAATACGAAACTTTGCAGGCACGTGTAAAATGACATTTGAAACAATTCTCAATTTCCATTTTTCTCAAATTCGTGTTTTATCAGGATTTGAACCATTGACTCGAAAATGATCATTTTTAACTCAATCCATTGACACATCAACTTTCAAATCACAAGACTCCAGGTCACAATATTTTTACCACTTGTCCACTACTACAATTAAGACCTAAAGCCACTTTAACATCATTCATACCCAAACTACAACTTATTTTACCTGTTTAACCTTCAAGTGACCCGTTTAGGCACTTTTATGACCCGTTTGAGTCTAAACCCATATAGCTATCATTCCAACACTCATTTTACATATCATTGACTTTTGTAAGTCAAACCAAGTCACTTTTACTATCAGAATTGTATTATAACCATATCGTATCATTTTCGCATAAAACTATAATTCATACATCAAGTATTATAAGTGTCCATATAGACTTTCCGAAATTTTCAACGGCCATATATTACTCGTTGACTACATTGACTTTGATCATAAGTATAACCAAACTTTGTCTTTCAACTTTATATGACAAAAACCATATTTCTTGACCAAAAGGGGTGAACATATCCATATCAAGAGCATGATTAAAGGAAATAGCTTGTTACCAACAACTTAACAAGCTCCACCACTAGCATATCTTAGGCCTCTTTTCCGAATCCCTTTGGGTCCCACTTGCATAAAGCTTAGTAAGTAATGGGCTATCAATGATAATTAATCTCAATTCAACATACGTATACTAAGGATCCAAAATATCATATGCTAATTCCCGCAAGAATTAACATCTTCGAGCCTACACCCTGGGACATAATCATAACTCATCAAGTAAATGACATATCCATTACCGGTTCTTTCAAGTAAATGGAATACGCATTACTTGAATAAAGATAACATCATCCATTAACTTACCTCGCGATAGCTCACATATTAAATCACTTGCAATAGCACTTTGAACATGTTTATCACCTAATCACATAATCATGTAGCCAAGTATCAATTACACGTTCAACCTTACTTATCATATCGATTAAGTGAACTTTCATGACACTTATGATTTTATCAATTGTTTCATATACTTTATCACCAATTATATACAAATGGGTAGTCTAACACCATTACAAATCAATATCACTAGCTTACACCAAGATCACCACTTCTTGGTGTATAATCATATATATCATTATCATTATCTACTACTCATTTACATATAATTATCATAGTTATTCTTATCAAAACAATGATCACAACCTTCCAATTCATCAAACTTCCATTGACCACACCATATATATATCCAATTTCTTTCAATTACTCATGAACACAAGGTTGTGAATTCTTTATTACAATTAACATCATCCAAATAGACAATTAAACTCAAAAGTGTGTAGGAAACATGAATTCATTCATTAATTTACTAATTCATTAAAATCAAGAACCTATGATTTGTCTTAATTGTTTCAATTCATGAATTAAACACAAAAGAAGATTATAATACCTTTAAGATAAAGAAATTGTGATTATAAACACTAATCACCCAAACTCTAGCTTCAATTTTGATATTGCTTCTTCCTGAGCTTCTCAAACTCGCCACACTCAAACCCCAATACGTGATTTCTGATTTTGTTCAGTGAATGAATTTAGGAGCTACATGAAGTATCTTTTTATTTAACTATTTTCAATTCTAACCCTTCTCTTTTAAACACTTAACACATCTAGTCCCTTCACTAACTTATTCATTAAATGGCAAGTCCAATGGGCATAAGATGTCTTTCACAGTTAGTCCTTTTTAACTTAACAATTAAAATAATATAATTTAAAGTTTTAAACTTACGAAAATTGGAGCGTTACATGTCCCTTTCACACATTGAAAAGAAGAATATTGTATGTAATTTGTAGCAACTACAACAGTAATTAAGCATCATATAATATACGTATATTTTTAATTATATACTCAAAAGAATGTGTGCGAAGATATACTAGGTTACTTGAAACACCAAAAAGTTATATCCATTCTTATTTCATACCATGTGTGACTTTTTTACTTTCATTCATCGTTTTAACTTTCGTCTATCGTGTTTCACTTTCATTTTGCTCACTGATTTTTACTTTTTGACTTTTGTTTATCGTTTTTCACTTTCTTTGACCGTTAATGTGTGCAAAGATATACTAGGTTACTTGAAACACCAAAAAGTTATATCCATTTTTATTTCATACCATGTGTGACTTTTTTACTTTCATTCGTCGTTTTAACTTCCGTTTATCGTGTTTCACTTTCATTGACCTGTTTTGACATCCGTATTTATGTTGACCGTTTTGCTCACTGTTTTTTACTTTTTAATTTTTGTTTATCATTTTTGACTTTCTTTGACCGTTAATGGCTTTCATTGACCTTTTTTACTTTTATTGATCGGTTTTCACTCACGTCAGTAAAAGTATATGAAAGATTAGAAAAACTATAATTAATAAACAAAGCAGCTAACATTTTGTTTGGTATCATAGGAGTCCCATGTGTGTTTGGAAAAAGAATAGAAAAACTAGAATGATAAACAAAGCAATTGACTATTTGTTTGAAAATCGTTTTTGCATGTGCTATATACAAATTTCTTTACATTAAAATCTTTCAATTCATTACAATCAAAATACTCGAGGAATTCGGCACATTTCATGTAGTGAAGATACATGCAAGTTTTCAAATACCAATAAAATAAGTAAAGCGTAGAACTAATACAAGTAATGTGATTTATATCCCATCCATGATGCATATAAAGACGATGAAACTTTCACATTTGCATATACAGTTTTGTTTAGAACAAATTGCACAGATCATCCACGTGTTTTGTAAAAAATACATGAATTTTCATTGAAATTTAACTAGATAAAAAGGTATATCAGCCTCCATCTTTATAAAGTAAAACCCCTCTTACGTATACTAATTGATATAATATATATGTAGATGTTTATTATATATGAACTGTTAAAAATAAACTCAAGCATTCTAGTATTAGCTTACGTAACTTTTCATCTATAATTAAATATTATTGTTTCTTCACCGTTTTCCGAATTATCGACTCTACCTAAGAACGAATTATGTTATTGACTCACCATCACGGGTAACTCCAGTGAGATCCTGACATTGCCGAGTGACCTAAACATCACACATTACACTTCTCATCTATATATCTATTGCAAGAAACACGAGAATAAAAAGGAAAGATAAAATAAAATACATTCTTTTACATGTGTACTATTCAGCTATTGTAGTCTAGTGTAACAATACGATGGACTTCCTCGTTATCTCTACAACAACATCCTCTATTGATTTGCTAGCTCTATAGACTATCATTATTCACTAGATAAATTTTTTTTATTTATATTTAATTTAGTTAATAATCCTTTTTTCGGCATTTTTCGATTTTAGGACCCTTTGGGCTTTGACTATGAAAGAAAATGGAAAGATTAAAATTTAAGGACAGAAGTGAGAAGACTTAATTAATGCTAAAGATGTAGATACTTCGCTTGCTTTCTTATCTTCCTGTCGCACAATGAAAAATGTACTGTAGCATGTAACGTTATGTAGTCAAAAAATTAATTATGAGAGGACATTTTCGTAATTATTATTTATTATATTATTATTATATATATAGAGAGAGACTGAAACACAATTTCACAAACACAAAACATATACTCCAATGCAATTAATTATCATTCACTATTATAATACAGTGATTATTTGAAACATAACACAAACAAATACTCGTACAATACCATAAATAAACCGTTCTCCATTATAGGGGTGTTGCACAAATTGTTAAAAACATAACACATACGTCTTACATACATATACAATATTTGTCAAAGTAATTCCGGGTTGTAGTTCAATTATATATAAACGTATTCTATTATTCTATATAGTAGCTTTGGGGACATGCAGTTGATCAAACAAAAGAGTCAAAGTTGTGTGTTGGTCACTTGACTTGTTTGTAGTATCACAGTCGTTAATTACAGTATCTTTTAGTTCTCAGAGTAATAACAGTAAATCAGCAAAGGAATTCAGTAGATGTCTAAGTTTTGAACTCTTATGTGGTGAAAAGGAAAAGAAATTAATGTTGGTCATACGTAATAAGGGTGGCCGGGGTCACCTATTTGTGTGCAAATTAAAGTTGCTTTTGTCGTTGTTTTTCTTTATGCAGCAACTATTTTTTCTAAAACAGTAAGGGGTCGTTGTTTTGTGTTATTCAAGATGTATGTTGATATTCATTTTCAAAGTATATATGCTACAGTATAAGTATAAATACTCCGTATGTAATTAAAAACGAGACTTGCATACCATCAATCGACAAGTGTTAAAACTTTGACCTCCCCTAGCTTCTATTTTATTTCTTCTTCGATCATCTTAGGTCGGTCATAAAGTACGTTAAACATTAATAAAGTATCAAAATGTTACAGTATAAAGCTAATTACGAGTGTACAAGTCTCAAAAGATTGATATATATATTATGAGGGATTATATGTCGCTCACATTGCTAGGGGTTAGTGTTTAAATTTACCGAATTCATAATCTATGACATATGTGAAGGATTTGAATGAGAATGACACTTAAAGTTACTATATATAGAGTTTGTCTATACAATGTTGAATCAACGATCAACGAATTAATTAAAACCAATAATTATATCTTTTGTGAAACTGAAAATTATAATATCTAAGATAAAAGTTAGATATTTATTACTCTTTATCAACTAAAAATACATAAAATAATCTTAATTAGTTTGATAATGGAGAGACTGGTGATAATTAGATGACATCAAAGAAGATCATTTTAAATCTCATGAACATGATGCGGTGATATAATATATTACACTTAGCCCTTAATTGATAATGATATAATTTGCAACTTTAGTTTGTGAAAGGTATAATCTGTTTTTACCCATGCATTAAAGTTTGTTATCTTAATACTACAGTAATTAATACCTGTTCTTGATAAGCAAATCCCCCCTCTAGCGTTAAATTTGTTAGTAAAAAACCTTAAAAGTTATTCATACAATTGTTCTTACTATTTATTATTGTATTATCTAGATAGAGTAAGGTTCAAATGAGTATACCAATTTTGAGTGACAATGAGAGAACTCATAGATTTCTGTCATGTGTCACTTTATTCTCTCTCCTCCACATTTTTAAAAATTAAATATCTCACAAACGGTAAGTCGAAAAATCATGAAAATTGCACCATAAAATTCAGCGTTTTCTCCTCTTCGATTTGCCGTCCCTCAAGGCATACTTTCAATAACTTTTTTTTTCTACCATTTTTTGGTGGGTCTTACAAATTAGTAACACATGTGTTAGTGATTGGTTATACATTTAATTTGGGGTTAAGGTTAGAGTTTAGGGTTAGGGTTAGGGTTTAGTAGGGTTTAGGGTTTAGTAGTGTTTAGGGTTTAGTAGTGTTTAGGGTTTAGTAGGGTTTAAAGTTTAGGGTTTAGTATGATTTAGGGTTTAGAGTTTATAAAGCGTTTAGGGTTTAGGGGTTAGGGTTTAGGGTTTGAGGTTTGGGGTTTCGGGGAGATCTATAATCCTTTAATACCTTTTTTCAAACCTTAAACCCTAACCCCTATATTAATACATACCTTTAATACCTTTTTAATAGTTGGGGGTTACAATGTATGAATTCAATCCACAATATGAATAAAATATTATTTTACATATTAAACATATCCACATTCAATATAAAATAAAATAAAAAAATATTGTATAATTAAATCTACAATATCGTTCATGCTAAGATCTATAATCCACAATATCAATAAAAGATTATTATACAATATCGTTCATGCTATATAATATATTAACCAGTTATAGTAATTTAATACATGTAGGGGTATTTTAGTAATTTCAAATAGGTTTTTCAAATTTTATTAGTAAGGTTTAGTTTTTAATGAGTTTAATAATACATTATGTTTAGTTTTTAAATTATTAATTTAAAAAATATAAAACAATGACTTCGCATCTACCAACTTGCCAACTGGCTATTAGAAATTGCAGCTCGACTATCAAGTTTACAACGACATATCATAATGTATCGTCATAAATATAAAGCTAATAAATGTTTACCCGCACATCGCGCGGACATTTTACTAGTATAGACATATATAGACGTGACAAAACATTTACAAGACAAATTATGAGGATCATATTAAGCAAGGTTTGCCTAAAATATATATTTTTGATACATATTTTGCCATACATTTTTTTACAAAATTTGTTAACCAAGATAACGTATCATTCTACAAAGATATGAAGCAATAGGGAACTTGTGGTTTAAGTTCTATTGCAACTAACCGCTCAATCTACTTATCACTTTAGATATATTTGCCTTTTTTTATATATATACTCGTATATATTTAACTGATTATTTCGTACTGTTTTTTTGTGCGGGATAGAAGACAAAAGCCAATTAAAATATTAAAACATAACCCAATGAGAAGCTGCCACTTTGTCGATCTATGGTAGTGCTACAGTAAAAAGCCTTCCTTTTCTGTAAGCAAGTAGATATAAGGGATAATTACAATTATATACCTTTATTTTTACCTTTTTTGAAAAGGGTAAATTGCATTTATTGTTTATGTGATTGATAAATTTTGTTGGTTTTGTCCTAAACTCGTCTTTTTCAAAATTTTATGACCCTCAATTTGTAGTTTTTTTACCTTTTGATTAAATGATGTTAAAAGTTGTCATTAAATCATGCCATATAACTAAAATACCCTTTGTCTTCTTTTTAAACCATAACACCAATTCCTTATTCTTCCCTTTGTTCATCCTTTTATAAACCCAACACTCAATCATCAAATAGCTCCTATGTTTGATGAAGAAGACGAGGATATTTTGATCATTTTACACGATTTAACAAAGAAACTTAATGTTAGTTAGTTAAAAGGACAAAATTTGAAAAACATTAACAAACACAGTGATATAAATTACAAATATAAAGTTTAAGGATAGAATTGCTAACACTGATCAACCACAGGGGGGGGAAATGCAACTTCTCAAGAAATATACTCCCTCCCAAAAAATATACTCCGTATCATCATAATAAATGTGGGTAATGATTCAGCTGGGCAGCCGCCGACAGTTGCATGTTCTGGGCAAAATTCTTTTTATCGACATAGAAAGGTTTGTGGGCCCAACCTGATCCCCTCATATATACTAATTCTTGAGCACGTGTGGTTGACACTTCCACTTATTTTTTTTATAATAGCACGTGACTTGGTTGTATACACATTTATATGTTAAAAATAATGAAGCACATTCAATCTAAATATAGAGGATGTTTGGTTTAGCTTATTTTTAAGTACTTATGTGCTTAAAAAATAAGTATGTGATCTATTTTTTGTTTTTAAGTATTTATCTTCTTTAGTAAATAAGCAGAAACAGTTTTCATAAACGTGTTGGATCTTTCTATCTACTGTCAAAATAAGCAGATAAGTACTTATTTAACCAATGTCAAACACCCCCATAAAATGAAAGGTGATCATTTTATTCTAATACTTTCTGGTAATTCATTATTTTTCATTCTCTAACAATAAACCAAACGTATTACGTATAATTTTTTTTTCTTCTTATAACTCATAATGCCTCATTTTTATTTCTAGCTCATTTATAAGGCCTCATTTTTAAAAACTTCAGCATACAAGGTCCACTTGATAGCACATTAGGTGAGAAAAAAACTATAACTAGTTAAATTAAAATTAGAAAATAACGTGATTTTCTTAATTTCATCTAAATTTAACAGATTTTCATCTGATCATCATTACTTGACGCTTTATTTTCGACATTTTTTAATCTTTTCCAAACGGCGCTTTGTAAATTGTAATCTTCCATCTCCATTATACTAGTAAATCAGTTATTAATTATCTTGCTTCCAAATTTCATTGCTTATCTAATTTATCAGATTTAAGGGTTTCAAGAGAAATCATAAATGTAGAAAATGACAAACCAATTGATATACTAAATTATATTAAGAAACTTGATTCTTTTTCAAATGCTTATATTGCATATAGAATTATGTTAACCATTTCCATTATAGTTGCTTCGGCAGAAAGAAAATTTTCAAAGCTTAAAATTGTAAAAAACTATCTATGATCGACAATGTCATAAGAAATGTTAAATGGATTAACTACTTTATCACTTGAAAAGGAGTTGATAAATGAAACCGGTTTTAGTGATGTAATTAAAGAATTTGCATTAAAAAAATGATAATAATAAACTTTAAATATAATAAATTAAGTTAAAATGTTTTAGTAAAAAGGTTCAATTTTGAAAGTTCGTTTTAGACCCGTATGAACTTGAGCAAAATGTTGTTGCATTGTGGTGGTGGGGATCACCAAAAGGGATCATGACTTGGACAGGGTGGACAGGGGGTCAGTATACGTGTCAACATAGTAGTGGGTAAGCAATTAATAGAGAAACAAAAAAGGTGATAAAAGATATCTATCCTCGCCTCCTCGGTTGCTTGGCCTATGCACTCGCGTTATGGGAGCGCCACTATTCCCCAGCAGCCCTTTGACAGTTTCGTCCTTACCCTGTAATAAGCATGTCACATTGTATGCATGCACATATACACACTACATAACATATGGCTTTTGGATCATTTCCCATATATAATATAAATAAAAAAGGAAGTGATCAAAGTGCAATTAAGGTTAGGACTTTTTTTCTTCTTCTTATGAATCTATTAAATACGATTTTGAATATGACAATAGATGAATTTACTGAAGTAGATTAATTGATTGGAAGAAGAGTAGGGATTTTTTTATTTTTTTTTTATTACGCAAATTGTCATTCAAGCTAAATCACATTTCACTAATAGTTATCTACAAAATTTAATTACAACAATCATTATGTCTTTTAAAATCTGTTATGTTAATAGTCCTTTAAACTCACAACCGTTAACTTTTCGTTAAAATGACCATTTGTGATATTTTTCAATTTTTTGAGTAAATTATAAATTTCAAAATCTAAAATATGTATGAATTCATTATTACTGCATAGAACGTATATTTTCAAACGTAAATATCGAATTTTATACTCCGCCATCAAACTTCACCACTATAACACTCTTCAATTTAATTGTTAATTAAATATAATATAATATAATATAATATAATATATCGGAAGCGCGAGTCCAATTTAAACATTTATAATTCATATTATTTAGTACACAGAAAAGTTCAACTATTTTTAAACCATAGTTTATCAATCTGGGTGTTATGTGACAACAAAAACAAACCTGATTTATAAAATCAGATATCAGAGTAAAGCTCGATAGTCAAACATTCTTCAGTCCACTCCTTGCCCAGCCCAAAATCATCTCAAGACCTGCGAGGAGTAAATAATGGGATTAGCACAAAGCTAAGTGAGTCAACGTGTCACTATCAGTTTAACTCAACATAACAGTACTGTTTAACAGCAAATAACACATAGACACAACATCATCAAGAGGATCGGTGGTCCTTGTGGCGCCCTCAGCCCGCGGTGGCCCACCAAGCGACACTTATGATCACTGCAGGCCAATACAGTGATTTACCGATAACTGTTTGCTACCTTTAACCAACATAAGCCCCATTCACAACACATGTTCACAATTCCTATGTTGGCTAACCTGTAGCAATCCCAGTCCAACAATCGTTGACCTCCAAATCACCAGATGCCCGAAGGCGACTCATCACTTATTACACGTGTATTTCATCAATCAACAATATCAAACTATTTTCACTTGTTGTAACCAAATATGTTACAACCAAATCACACTGAGAGTACGAGTCCACTCACCGACACCTCAGTTGCTCACTCAGTAGTTTAATGTCACTGAGTCTTCTCGAAATCTGAGAATACAATAAAATAATAAGTTAGTATCTCATTAAAATACTCATATAACTTATTTAACATCTCCCGATATATTCATATTATTCAATCAACACAACCATCAATACACTCTATCAAAACATTAGTAGTAAAACTAAATTATTACAACTACTAATCATCAACAACAATTAATCAATATTATTAATCATTCATCATATAAGTTAACCAAGTTTGGCTTTAAACCAAATATACACATATCTCATCCTTCACATAATCACTTTTAATACTACTCATTAACTTTTACATAATCATTTTAATTATGATTAAGCATCATCATATCAATCTTTCTTATTAGTAATTTGATGAATTAACCAAATTTCCATATTTCATACTTGTAGTACCATTACAATCATTCCTAATTCATCATTTTCATTAGCAACACTTATCATCAAAATATTCATGACCAATTAATCTATTTTCACATTTTAGCTTGAATAATCTCATTTAACATCAATAATCAATCATACTATAATCATTAACAACACTTCTCAATTTATATTTTAATAACACAAGCTTAAAAGCTTTGATTCTCACAAAATCAACCAAACCCATAAACTTTGCTAATGATCATATTATCACCTTCTTCATTTCTATGTTAGTGCTTAGGTTATAACCCTTATTTAGGTATCATCTAACATTATATCATCAATTTTATCATATAATCTATCAACTGTAACACCCTCAAATTTATGGTTTAGCGGAAGCAAGATTTGGGTGTTACTAATCAATAACAAAGCACATAAGATAAAGTGAACGACTCTAAATGCGTCGTTTTAAACATTACATAAATAATATAAAGGTTTTACATTGTTGTTCTTGTTACAAAAGCTTGCAGCTAAATGTAAAAGATTCTAAGGCATATCTAATTTTACAAAATGTAGAAATGCATGTGAATCTTCTGTAATCTGAATGCGACTCGAGCTAATATATCCTGAGCAGATCTACTACTGCTGGGTACCTGAGAATACATGCTAAAAGGTCAGCTAAAAAGCTGGTGAGCTCACAGGTGTAAGTTGATGAAATCCAAGTTATGAATCACAAGATTTAGTTTAGTGATTTGCAAACATGCAAATAAAATATAAGTGTATATTATTGCCATGAGCACATAGTTTGAGCTTAACTGAGTGTGCCAGGATCCACATTCAAGGACCTGATCGAGTTTGCCCCCGGCATGTGCCTAATCTACACATGTATGAACAAATGAAAATGCATCCGTTCGACCGCAGTCGTGGTAGCGCGACTACCCCGGACGGGGATTGTCAATCCCATATGGTACCATACACTAACATTCACGCTATCGCAATATAAACAAATTATGTTGTGAGGGACTTCATGATTAGATAAAACAAACTCATGCAATCAATTTGTGTTCACATGTAAAACAAATCTGAGCATGTATCCCCACCCCTGGGTAAAAACAGTAAGAGGGGCTATGAGACTCACCTGAGTCTTAGGTGTTTGCTAATCAGCAAATAATGATGAGATACTATGAGGTGTCCGAAGACTGTAACCTGTCGGGCGTTCACAACGCTCACAATTAGTAAATGTGTAGGTGTCTCTAGAGAGCACCCATGCTAGTTGTTCATCCAACTAGTTATGTCCAAATAATTTGGTTGTTTGATTGATTAGTTTGAGTTTTGAAAATATGTACGGCCCGTTGGTGACGGAGGTGTAATAATAATTCAAACATTATTATTATTATTATTTGTTTTTGGCTGTGATGTATACTTATCAATGGATTTGTTTTTGGTTGACCAATTGTTGTACCAATGTATAAGGATTTTCGGAAATAAAAAATTCATGCGACAATTGTGAAAAATACTTGATTATCCGACAATAGATTTATGCGACAATGGGGAATTCACGGATACTATTCATGCGACACTAAGGGATTCACGGATACAATTTATGCGACACTAAGGGATTCACAGATACTATTTATCCGACAATGAGAAGTGTCGGGTACTGTTTATCCGACAATGAGGATTGTCGGATTTACTTATGCGACAAAGTCGAAGTTCATGGCTTGGGATTCACGGAAGGCATTATCCGACAGTGGCATTGTCGGATAATGGGATTCACGGACTTGGTTAAGTGTTAATGATTATTCACGGATTTGTTATGCGTGAATGATTATTCACGGACTTAAGATTTCATATGATAATAATGAGGATTGACGGACTAAATAACTCACGGGTTTTTGTTTATGCGTGAATGGTTATTCACGGATTCTATCCTACAACAATGGTATTCACGGATTTCTACTCGTGCGTCAATATGTATTCTCGGATTATTACTCATGCGTCAATAGATTAGTTATTCATGGAATGTTATTTACGGATTGTTATTTATGGATTGTTATTCACGGATTGTGACAGTGAGTAGTGCGACATTAAGTTATGCGGCATTGAGTTACAAAGTATATATGTTATGTATCCCTAAAGTTATGGTCCGAAAGTGTAAATTTTGAAACTTAGGGTCCAAAAGTGCAGTTTTTCGAGAGTTAATCCGACAGTCAAAGTCAATCCGTGAGTCAAAAGGTCAAATTGTCGGAGTCATTGTCGGATTATTTTACTATTGTCGGACTTTTACTATTGTCGGACTTAGATTTTTACTTGTGTTAAGACATTAATTTGGTTAAGTAAAACTTAACGAATCGTTCTGAAATTTTTACACAAGATTTCCCTATGTCTTAGCTTTCCAATACGTATTTTTGCATCGATTTTAACCAAGCACAACTCGAGATATATAATTTTACAAAGTGAAAGTGGTCCAACAGCTCTTTTAGTTGACATATGTGTACCAATCTGGTCATATCTCAAGTTTTAAAAAACTTCACAAAACATTCCAGTATGATTTGGAAAGCTAACAAAATTTGTAATCTTTTCCCGTTGGTATAAAGTTCTAATTCGTTCCATAGCCCAAGATCTACTCATTTTGATTTGGTCAAGGTTCTGGTCAGATTCATCAGATCTGCTATGTACTTTTATTTCAGTAACTAAAAATAGCAAATGAACTTATATTTTTGTGAGGCTTACGGATTTGAAAAGTAGACTTCTTAAAGTTGATTTTAGGCTCAAGAAATGTTCAATTTCATGTTGTAATGATTTTTATATAATTTATTGAAGTGAGAACAGAAATCTGGGCAGAAAACAAAACTCAAGATTTCAAGTTCTAAAATGCGATTCGACTTATGTTTTGGACATTTTCTAGTTAAATGAGCAACTAAACATGTATACAAGTGTATTCCAAGTAAATCTAGCACAAGATCAAGAGTTCTTGCAAGGAAATGATGGAGAGATGAAGAAACAAAGCCGAAGATTCGTTTTATCGCGTTTTCTTGATTTCCGGCGTGGCGGTTCGTGGTGGCACTATGGTGGTGGAATGGTGGACTTGTGGTGGAGTGAGGGTGGTGTAGTGACTGACCCCCTGGTCGTTTTTAGAGAGAGAGACAAGTAGAGAGAGGCTAGAGGAGGTGTGGGTTGGATGATGATTGAAATGAAAGAGTGTGGGGGTGTTGGAGTGAAGTAAAAGGAAGGAAAGGAGATCAAGGGAGTATGGGTGGAGATTTCCAGCAGAATTACAGTGGGTCCCACCCCCATGTAATGTTTAAATCATTTTTCTAAAGCTATGCTACGCGCGGTGTTCGTTTAACCTTTCGTTTCGACGTTAAACGTTTGATACGCATGTTTAACTAACGATTTAAATCTCGATATTTTTATATGAAAGTATTATTCTAAATACTTTACTTTGAGTTACTAAAATGTTGTCGGGTCTCGGTTTGGGCGTTCGTTGCGTAGTTGTACGTTTATTTAATTCGTGTAACGTTTTTAAACGTTTTATTCGTGCGCGTGTAATCGTAATATTTTTACTCGAAGTATTTTGTCAAAATACTTAATAATGAATAATAAAAATATAATTTGTGTTTATTTCGTTTGTCGGGCGCGTTTCACGCGTTTTTGGTCGTTTCTGAGCATTATATGTGATATGAAATGTTTATGAAACATTATCGCATTAATATTTGGAAATAAGTATGTTTATCAAATAATCTCATATTATTTAATAAATAGAGTTCACCAACGTCCGTTTTAATGTATCGGGATCCGCCCGATATGAAAATGCACGATTTAACAAATCGCGTACGTGTGTATTTATATAAATATATCAATACACATAATGATACATATAATTAATCCTAATTACATGTATTTACACATATGATTAGGCACTAAATATAGTCCTAATTTGATGGGTGTTCTATCAACTCATCAAAATCATCATGAACCTTAAGAACTCTAATCAAAATCATAACCTTTAACATGAATCATGTTACTTATCATCATTAATGAGTTTATGTAACCTCAATTTAACAAACTCAACCAAATTTTCGGATTAAAACTCACTAATTATCTAAAACCTCAAAACACCCAAATTCTAGGTTTATGAAAATCAAGAAATAAAGACTTACAAGATGAGTAGAAGAATTAGAGGATGATAATCCATGTTAATAAGCTTGAATTTGTACTTGAAATCTTCAATTTGATGTAAGTAATCGATTTGATCTAGGGTTTCATGTTTCTGTACGTTCGTATGTATATGTGGAGATAGATATCTACAAAACCGACTTAACCCTATAAAGATATACTGTAATTGTTTAAATTTCATTCCCCGTACTTATTATTGTCTGGAACTTAAAAACCATTTGCGGGGAAATATTGTTTTATTTTACTGTCAACTGAATTAAATTAAAACAGTTAATAATTTATTAACCACAATAAATTATTTGACTCTTTTACCCATTTATTTTCAAATAACAAATGAACCTATTTTCTGATACATTAAATAATAGTTTACAGTCAGAAAATATTAAATACTACTAGACTCGAGGACTGGGTGTTACAACCACCATCTTTCAACACCCAATTATACATTTGTGGTTTAAAAATTACGAGACGTTACATATTTGGTTACCAGATTCAAACGTCGCTTTACTTTCAAACTAGGGTTTTCCTTTGAGATGCTTTTCGAGAAAATAATGGATGCAAATGAGAAGAGGCGATGGCTACCAAAGACATGACGAGATAAAATGAATGAGTGATGAAGGATCCCTGAGTGGTGAAATATGGTGGTTGACGTTAAATTTTATGTTTAGTGCAGAAGATGACCGAATTTGAGATGAATTTGCTAAATAAAATGAGAAAGACGAAAATGATATTAAGTGCATTTAATTTGTATTATACATATTTTGTATTTTATGAATTATATTAAAAACAGAAGAATAAAAAATATATCACAAATGGTCATTTTTAACATAGAGTTAATCATTATTATAAAAAAATATTAAAGTAACAAATTTCAAATAATTGAATTTTATAAAAGAACTTTCAAGTGAAATTTGAGTTAAGCTTCAATGACTTTTTATATAAAAAATATTTAGTGAAACAAAAATGCAGGAAGTTTTGATAGAGAGAAACATGGGGTATAATCAGGGGCTGAGCTAGAATGGGGGCAGTGGGGGCAGCTGCTTCGACAAAAATTTTGAAATTACGTAAAAAGTAAAATTTTCTAAGGTATTAATGACAATTTTAAATTTTTGCCCTCTTAAAACTAAGAAGAATTAACAAACAATTTTTTTTTTGCCCCTTCAATTTATATATCCTAGCTCTGGCCCTGAGTATAATTTTACATACTTGAACTGTTTTTTATTTTTTATAATAAAATCCCTTATTCTAAACTATTTGAGCTATTTTTTATCAATATTTTAAATAAAATGAAAGAAGCATTTAGTTTTATATATTCTTGGAATATATAAGATACGCATCATAGTCTAAGGCTGTCTATGGTTCAAGAATTGAACCTAACAACACTAAAATCGTACCGAACTGCAAATCAATAAATGAAAAATTGAGAATTAAGACCCGATCCATATAGTTACGTTTTTTGTTTGATCTAGTAGCAGTGCGACTCTTCCAGTTTTGATTCTAAATCGGGAACCAAATAATCATATGCTTTTTAGAGAAGAGATTAGTAAAAAACTTTAATCATAAAATTAAACACAAACCTTAGAATCACAAACACACCAAATGTAAAATGTTGTAACAATTTAAACATAAGACAATGGTGCAAAGTGTCCAATGAACAAAAACGGAAAACGTATCTTAAAGCTCTAGATATCCAATTAATGAACATATTTTATATTTCAGGGTTGTCACGTGTGATTAGCTTTTGATACATCATCTTTTATTGCTCAAACACATCAATCATGACATCATCTACTACCTTAACCATTTTCAAGATTTCCTCATCATTAACTTCCACATGCAAACTACGACACATATGGTAGATAAACTAACTTTTTCTTGCTCCATCTAGCTAACCAATTCAATTTTTTTGTGTTAGCATGATAAACTCATTTTAACAAACAAAAGTGGATGAATAAAACCCACTCATATATGACTACGTATACATTCTCAGAGAGACACATTAGGGAAAGGCAATAACTATTTTAGTCTCTAAAAAAAGCCCATGAAAACACCCTATTTTTACTATATTTAGGTTCGGTTCCGGTTTATACACTTTTAACGGTTCTAAACAAACTGAAATACAAAACCGTTGAAACTAAAATATTATAAACAACTACCGAACCATTATATATTTGATAGTTTCGGTTCTAGTCCAATTCCAGTTCAGATTCAGTTTACCAGTTGTGAGAGTTCAAAAACATTTATACACATTGTATGGTTGGTTTAAAGTTCAGGCGGGTTTCGGTTCAGTTGGTATGGTTGTGGTGGGTGTTTTTACCCGTTTACATGCTCTCTGTCGAGTGAATGGTGGAGGTGCTCCTTAGATTGTTGGATCGTTGCGAGGTTCATGGTGTAACACCTCCAAATTCGTTGATTTCGATTAGCGGAAGCATTGGTATAGGCTGGGGGCGCCACGTATACAAAGTACATGCATACATATCAGGGCATATGATTACAACAGAACATGTATATTAAGATGTCAAAAGTAATAGTTACAAAGTTTTACGATTCATCAAATCGTGCAAGTGTAAAAGTAGTTAAGTTTACAAAAGTAGATTTCGTAAATATGACTATACAGTTTTAGTTATATAAAAGAAATCCAGTTGTCAAAAGTTGGCATCCTATTCCTTCGTGGGTCGCCTATGTTCCATGTGTGCAGGCGGATCTTACGTGCAGCTAATTCCCTGAAAAACATAGTAAAAGTCAACAACGAGGTTGAGTGAATTCACAGGTTTATATTTGCAAATACAGTTCGTTAAACCAAATACGTTGGCAAGTAGTTGTTTGTAGGAAAGTTTGTATCCTAGTAGTTGTAGGAAAGTAGTATTCTATTTCCAAGTATGTTTCGTAGGAAAGTACGTATCCTAATCCGTGATATGTTTCGTTGGGTTGTTGCCCAAAATTCAATATAAATTATAGTAGGAATGTCAGTATCCTAATAGTTGTTCTTCGTAGGAATGTCAATATCCTATAAAATGTTTTGTCTGAAAGTCAGTATCCCTGATCCAAGTCAGTAGGATCGAGTACCCAAGTCAGAAGGGTAAAACCAGAATGGTAGGGAAAGTCAGTATCCCTGATCCAAGTCAGTAGAATCGAGTACCCACTTCGGAAGGGTAAAACCAGAATAGTAGGGAAAGTCAGTATCCCTGATCTAAGTCAGTAGGATCTGGTCCATGTCACTAGGACCCATTAGTTGCTCAATCAGTTTAGTAAGAGATGTTGCTGGTCGTTTTCCAGCGAAATCAAAAGTAGTTTACCGGTCGTTCTCCGGTTCCTCAGACAAAGTTTAACACGTTTGTAACAGTTCATAGTATGAACACGTTATTTCATAAACACGAGTTGGTTCAAAAGTTTAACAGTTCTAAGGTACTCTAATCGTTCGAGTAAAACAGGTATACAATCATGTAAGTAAAAGCAGTTGACTATGTTTTCCACCCCTGTTCAAAAGTAGTAAAACGGTAAAAGTAGGGGCTGTGAACTCACCTGTTGAGTTAAGTAATGTGCGAGTGCTAGCAAAGCCTAAGCCCAAATGTACTTCTAGTCAGTAATCTCCTAACGCCCTAAACGTATGAGATTATAAGTATAAATGTGTGGATGTTTAAGTTGACCATCCATACTAGTGTTCATTCAACCAAATTATGTCTAAAGCGTTTGTTTGTCGTTTAAGTTTGTAGCTTTAAAAATGTATACGACTCGTTGGTAGCGGTTTGAAATAATAATTTCCGAAAACATTATTATATTCGTTTCGTTTTATGTTTAGCAAAAGTATATATCTTTGTATGTTAATCATCGTTGTAAAAAGTGTAGTTGTCGTTACGCGAATGTCGAATCGTTGGGGAAAACTCAGTTCGCAGACCAGGTCAGTTCGGCTCGCTCGTTCGACTCGCTAGATCGGCTCTCCAGTTTGATTCGCAATGATTCGGTTCGCATGGTTCGATTCGCTGCTCGGTTCGGTTCGCAGCTCGGCTCGGTTCGCAGCTCGGCTCGGTTCGCAGCTCGTTCTGTTCGCTGCTCGTTCGGTTCGCAGGAAGAACAGATCTCAGCTTGCAGAACGAACTAATCGTATTTTTAACTTTAAAAACGCATTCTAAGTCAGTTTTTGGACATAATCTTGTTGGGTAAACATTCTAGCATGTAAATAAAAGTTGTACAAGTAATTTAAAAGGGTTTTAAAGCTTTTTACCACTAAATCGAAATGAAGAAGATGAAGATGATGATGAACAAGATGAATCGGAGATGATGATGATGATGATTCCGAGCTGTTGCTGCTGTTGCTTTTGTTGTTGTTGTTTATGTTGTTATCGTTGTTGATTTTGTTGTTGTTGTTGGTAAGGATGAAGAGGAAAGAAAAAGAGATAGAGAGAATGAAGAAGAAGACGAAAAATGAAAAATGAAATGGGGATGGGGAAAAGGGGCAGCCGACCCTCATTTTTGATGGGGGTTGGTTGTCCCCAATTGCAATGTTAAATGCCTGTGCGTGTACTCGATCGCTAATTTGTGTAATATTTTTAAATGATAAATTTCTAAATATGAAATCGAATTAATTTTAATCGAAATAATTTATAAAAATAATTTAACTAAGTTTTTAAAATTATAACTTTGTTTAGCTCAGTTTGACGAATATGTTTTATCGCGCAGAATACTTTTTGTAAGATACGAAATACTTTCTAAATATTATCTACATAATGTGTAATGAATAATAACGTTATTTAATAATTGCATATTATTAAATAATTTTCGTTCACCAACGATCGTATATTTTATCGCGTTTATTCCAAATGTTTTGCACGTAATTTCAACTAATTACGAAATGTGTAATACTACACGTATTAACTAGTTGGGCTCTGCTAGACTTACCTCTAAAATGTGTTGTGAATTCACTCTTAGTTAGGGAATTAGCCTAGAAATACGTGCAATTACTGTTTATAATTACGTCGAAATTGCGGGGTGTTACATTCTCCCCATGTTAGAGAAATCTCGTCCCGAGATTTAAAATAAAAACCGTGCTGGAACGCCCGTCGCGTATGTTTTCCGAAAAGACGTGTTGTCCCCAATTGTGACGTCGGGGTGTTACACATGGTGGTTTTTAGGGGTCGTTAGGATGTTTTTGGGTCATGTTAGCAGTGTTGTAGTGTCGTGTGGATTGGAATCAAGGTTTGAATCGCTGCAAGTTGTTTAGGGTCATTGATTGGAATTATCATTTTAAGGTCGTTGTAGTTGTAATTTCCTAGCTTCTTGCTAGTTTTAATTTATTATCTCCTATCTCCTATATTATATTATATTATATATATATATATATATATATATATATATATATATATATATATATTATATTATATTTATAGCAAACCCTTAATTATGTAGACATAACTAAATTAAACCCCCCTAAAATTAATCTCACTCCTTAATTATTTTAATCCCACTACTTAAACACCATTGATTTTATCACCCATTTTTTGTCCATGTAATAAGTATGGTAACCTTTGTTAATTTACCTTATTATCCCTAATGTTCCCTAATTTAATGCCACCTAATTTCAATCAGTATTCAAAATAACTATATATTGACTAAATTAACAAAAAAATATCGGAGGTTTAAACAATATAAATAAATTAATAATTCAAAATTCAAAAATTTTATACTCCTTATTATTTAAAATTAAAAAGGCTAGAATTAGTCAACAAACAATTGAATTCGACCTGTTACAAACTTCATTATATTAGTAAATTTAATCCCTACAATTAATCAAACTAATTTAAAATGAACTAGATCACCTCCTAAATTGTATTGCTATACAATCATTCCTTATTACTTTGTGAAACCAATTCTATATTTCATCACATATTATCTGACCTTCTTTACTAAAATATTTTATTTTTAATTTTGAAATCAATTATTCTATATGTTTTTTGAATCAAGTTTAACGTTCCTTACGTTATATATTTATATTTGACGTGACTCCCACTGTCATACTTTTAATAATCCTACCTTCCCCCGATCCCTTCAATGATCCTTTCTCCAACCCCTTGATTATTGGTATCCAGTTCATAGACAACAATCGAAATAATCACGTCGGTTCCTTTCTATTTCGTTTTTGAACACGGGTCTTTATGTATTATCCTAAATTTCCTGTTTCTTACATACTATATGTAGATGTAGATACATACTGTATTCTAATTTGAATAATATTTCATAGGGATTTTTTGGTATGAATGAGTAGATATGTAATATAACTTCTCAAGGTGTGTGGAGTGTGTGTGTTTTGAAATTTTATTTGCTATACAGTCATGTGATCTAGTATTTTTCCACTTTGCACTTACTCTGTGATATGTATGTTTACGTATTATGTTTTGTAACATGTAGTTGATATCAATTAGCTAAATGAATCATAAAAGTTGTGTTTAACCAATCACATAAAACGAAAAAGGGAAAACAAATAATCTTGAGCATAGGTGCAATCACCATTCTTGGTGGACACTAACCTTAAACGTTGAGATTGAACATCAGGTTCCGACGTTCAAATTAGTGAACCACGATTAGTTTGCTTCATGCATATTCCTAACCAAATGTAGCTAGGCTAATATAATCTAGTTTAAAGACTTCATGCACATCGGAATATCCTTAATTTAGTAAGCATTTTGCGTATATCGTTAAAATAAAAATATAATAGTCATATTGCTGCGAATGTTACCTTTTCTTGAAAAGCAAAATATTTTCAAATAAGGAGTTGTTAGAAAAATGCATCTAAATGTGTCACGGAACGCACCCTATAAAATATGTGTCTGTCTTGAAACTAAGTTCTGAGTTGAGATACATATATAAATATTTGACTTTTCATAGTGATATGTGAGAATATGTTAGCGACTATATTTGTTTAAAACCATCCGTAAAGTAATCGTGAGCAAATCGACAACACCACTTGAAATGGTTACGAGTCGAAGTCTTTTTTAGAATGAAGTTGAAGGATCACTAGTTATATTCTTAAAAAAATGTACCTCCTTTTACGTATGTTAACGCACGTGAACTAAACTAGGAGTGCCATATACACATATACCTAAGGATGATCAAGGATTCATTAAATGAAATGTTTTGATTGGTATACAAGTCATAGTGCATTAAATGAATTGAAGTTTATTATCTATACCCAAAAACTGATCTTCCTAAAATTCCTTTGACAGCCAACATTTAAAACCGATCATTCTCAAAAAACCTAGTACTATCATTTTAACCAATCATTATATGTATAATTTGATCTCAAGCGTTCATTAACGGTTTAAACTTTTAAAAAATGCACATCACGATAAAAAAATTTCTTATGAACTATAAACATTTACACTCGAATAGTATAGTAAAGCTCTAACTTTTTTTCATCGAAATTCATATAAACACCGTGTATTAAGCGTTGATTGTAAACCCAAACGGTAGTATCAATCTGCCAGTAGCGTGCTTAAGCTTGTTTATGAAACGAGGTAATGGGCTTGTTTACTTGGGCAGAACTTGACTGTTAAGGACTAAGTGACTATCGAAAACTATTTTTTTTTGGTTCAAATCAATCTTCTTTAGAACTTTTTGTCAAATTTGAAAGTACACCACCTTTCTAAGCTGGAGCTTTTAGTTATTTCACACGATTTCATATGAAAATCTCTAGTTTTAAGTTTTAACGATAAAGTTCAAACGAGCAACCTTTTGACGAATTGATTCAATCTTCAACCTAGAAAAGTCAAATCAAATTATACACACAAAGCACATTTCACTTCAATGTACCCACCAAATAATTAGACCAAATGTTTATATCATCTAATTTTTACATATTATCATAAACAAGTTAGAATAAAACATATTCATTATCATACAAAATGTAAAGGTTAAGTGCCTGAAAGTAAGTATACATAACTAAACGTTGATATTCATAATGTACGTAATAAAATTGTCTGTCATCATTGTACGTAACAAACTTATTTGAACTTAAGAAAATGACATTACTAAAACGAAAAGTTAAATATTTAAGGAAAGTATGTGATAATAACATTTTGGTCCCTTTTCTTAGATAATAACATTATCGTATATAGTAAGTATACATAAGCTTGTTTATTAAGTGTAATATAATATTATTTAAAAAATAATGAGTTTTAAAGAGTGATAACACCGTATTTAGATGGTTCACCTCAATTTAAATTTACTAAATAAACTTACAGACAAGAAATAGGTTCTCATTTTTCGTAACGTATCGATTACTAAATCTTATGGGTTCACATCTTAATTTGAAAATTATAGTGTGTCCCTTTACTTAATATCTTTATATCTTTATTGATCTTAACTAATTACTGTGCCCGTTTTTATCATCCAATTATTTTTCATTTGAGTTGGATGCACCATAGGATGACAATCGTTATGCTAGCGACAGCCAACTAATTAGATGCCGATAAGGTAAAACCCAAAATAAACATTGATTGTTTTTATTTATTCTTTAATTTGATGACATAACATGTTTTATGAATGGTTTCCCAAATAACATAAATCATCTCATGACATATGAATGTTTAGTGTAGATGCCCAGATCATCATTTCTACATAAACTATAAACTAATTAGTTAAAACAGTTAATATATATATATATATATATATATATATATAAATACGGACGGTATGCACGAAGTTTCCTTTTTTCATTTCCACTTTTGTAAAAGTACAAAATTTTAAACTTCAATCTTACGTGTAAAATAAAAGAAATTATGTGGTTTAATCTACTCCTTGTAGATCTACATTTGTATAAATGTATACTGTATAATTATATCAGACATTAGGACGTGCAATATTACATATGTAATCAAACTTAAGTGATGTAAATAAATATACATAATGATTACTTGCAACATGAACATATTTAATTATCAAAATTTAATAAATAATATATACAAGTAAACAACAATAACAACGTTTTGCAATCCGTTTAGACACTTTATGAACTTTAGTAAATTGGAGTGAAATTAAACTAAAACAAGAACGTAGTATAAATCTAAACTGATGGGCTATGTTTTAGGTTAGTCACTTTACTCACTTCTAATTCAAGTTGCCAAAATAACACACTATATACACATCAAAAAATGAATAAGAAACGGTTGTCGATTATAAAAGCGAGAATAATTGAATTGGAACTGTCAATTAACGACGCAAATTAAAACCTAACACGAACTGATTTGAAGTATTTTGACATGCGAACTCACAAACCTAGAATCCAAATGATATTTTTCGGGATCAGGTTCGTGTCACCCAATGGATTATTGAGTTGACCTAATGGATTCTGGAATTGACCAAATACCTACTAGTGCATTACTAATGTTTCTTATTTTATTTCTCGTGTTTTATCAACTCCTTTTTGTAGCGTTTTATTTTGTTAATACTCTATCGTATAACTATTGTAGGTTTCTTATTTTTATTTTTGTTTTGTTACAAAATAAATTTCTATCTTATCAATCAGAAATGTTGTTACAATGTAAAGATGATATTCTAGTGGATAAAACTATAACGATTGTGTATTTGTTCAATTATGTGCATTTTTAAAATAATATATTTTAATTGAGATAAGTATATTTAGTTGTTGAAATAAAATATCAAAATATAAGTTCGAATTGTTGTATTTTTTATTTGACTTTTTTACACTGTTCGTCCTTATGGTTTGTCTAAAAATTCACTCGTCGTCCTTGTACTTTTTTTTGACACTGGTCGTCCCTGTGGTTACTTTTTTTTGGCACTGGTCGTCCCTGTGGTTGTCAGTTGTTGCACTCGCAGTCTTTGTCACTAACAGCTATTAGTTTTCTTCGTTAAAGGACCATCCGTGTAATTTTTTTCTTCAAATTTTAAGTTTATTTAAATTTAATATTATTTTTAATTGAACTAAGTTAATTTATTTTGCGAATAATCTAATCAATTTAGTTTAATTATTTTAATCAATTTTTTTCGTGACAGTTAATTTATTCTATTTTCTATGTGTCCCGATCTGTATAAACCCACTAAAATATAATAGTTTAAAAATATAATAGTTTTTTTAAATAGTTTATTCTCTTAATTTTATAAATTATCGTCGATTTCACGACTCCGTATAGACAATTCTACATGCTTAAATATATTTTGTTAATAGTTTTGTATACCATATAGACAATTCTACATGCCTACATATATATTGCTAATAGTTTTGTATACAATAACTTTTTTTTGAAAAAAAAACAATGTAAAAAATTATCATATACTATCGGTATAATGTTTCTACTATTTACATAATTTAATATGTGTCAGTTATTTGGAAAAAAAACACATGTTGTTCAACATATTGAGTATAATAATACTATACGCTACGTGGTTATTGCAATTTAGTATTTTACAATTCTTTCTTTAATTAATTCAAAAATAAATGTTACATATTGATAATGTGCAATTTGAGTACGTTCATAATATACAAAAATATTAACAATATATATGTAGACATGTAGAATTGTCTATACGGAGTCGTGAAATCAACGATGATATGCAAAATTAAGAGAATAAACTATTTAAAAAAACTATTATATTTTTAAACTATTATATATTTAGTGGGTTTATACAGATCGGGACATATTGAAAATAGAATAAATTAACTGTCACGAAAAAGTTGATTAAAATAATTAAACTAAATTGATTAGATTATTCAAAAATAAACTTAAATTTAAATAAACTAACTGTCACGAAAAAAATTGATTAAAATAATTAAACTAAATTGATTAGATTATTCAAAAATAAATTAGCTAAGTACAATTAAAAATAATATTAAATTGAAATAAACTTAAAATTTTAAAAAAATTACACAGATGGTCCTTTAACAAAGAAAACTAGCGGACGTTAGTGATAAGGACTGCGTGTGCAACAACTAGCAACCACAAGGACGATCAGTAGCAAAAAAAGGTACAAGGAAGACAAATGAAATTGTAGACAAACCACATGGACAATAGTGTAAAAAAGTCTTTTTATTTTTATTTTTGTAAGAAAACTAAGTGTAGAAAAACAAACATGTTGTGCTGGTGGGGGATCAGAAAAAAGATTATGACTTGGACAGGTTGGACAGGGTCAGTATACGTGTTAACATAGTAGAGGGTAAGCAATTAATAGAGAATCAAATAAGAAACAAAAAAGGGGATAGAAGATATTTTTTGGTGGCTAAGAAGATCCTGGCTTGCTTGGCCCATGCACTCGCGTGTCTGTTATGGCAGCACCACTATTCCCATCAGTAGCCAAAAGAATGTGACATAACAAATAGCTTTTGGATCATTGCGAATAATGTACTACGTATATAAAAAAGAAAGTGATCAAAAGTGTAATTAATTAGGTTGTGATCAAAAGTGTAATTAATTAGGTTAGGACTTTTTTGGGAGGTCTTACACCAAATTTTGCAACATTTAAAGCTCGTTGTACAAGCATATAATAGCATAATTTTGGTACATGAATCATACTATTATCTATCAACTCTCGACTTTTTTCTTTTCTTATGAATCTATTTAATATGACTGTAGATGAATTAATTGAAGTAGATTAATTGATTGGAAGAAGAGTCGGAAGTTATTTTTTTTAGAAAAAATTACACAAATTGTCATTTAAGTTTACGTCAAATTTTACTAGTTTACAAAACTTAATTACAACAATCATTTCTTTTTAAATTTGTTATTCTAATAGTCATTTAGACTCACGAACGTTAACTTTTCTTTAAAAAGGACCATGTGAACCTATAAATTTTAACATCTAAAATATGTATGAATACATTATTACTACATAGAACATACATTTTTCCAACAGAAACATCAAATTTTATAGTCCACCACCTAAATCCACCACCATCTTCAACACCCAATCATATATTTGTGGCTTTAAAATTACGAGTCACATATTTGGTTACCAGATTTAAACGTTGTTTTACTTTGAAACTAGGGTTTTCGTTTGAGATGTTTTTCGAGAAAATAATGGACGCAAAAGAGAAGAGGCGGTGACTACTAAAGTCGTGACGAGATAAGATGAATGGCTGATGAAGGATCCCCGAGTGGTGAAATATTATGGTTGACTTTAAAATTTGATGTTTAGTGTAGAAGATGACTGAATTTGAGATGAACTTGCTAAATAAAATGAGAAAGACGAAAATGATGTTAAGTACACTAAAATTGTATCATAAGCGTTCGCCAACTTTGATAGGCATAGCATTGCAAGCAAATAGAGCAGAGAGCTTACCCTTTATTTCTATTAGAGTCGTGTTTTAGATTTTATAACTTATATTTTTTTAAACAAAATAGAAGAATACAAAACATAGCATACATGATCCTTTCTAACGGAGAGTTAACGAGTGTTATTATAAAAAATATTAACGTAACAAATTTCAAAATAAAGAATAATTGGTATAATTGAGATTTATGAAAGGACTTCTAGTTAAATTTGAGTTAAGCTTATATGACTTTGTATAATTTTCTTTTAGTGAAACAAAAATGGAGGGAAAATTTGACAAAGAGAAACGTGGGATATAACTTTACATACTTGAACTAATTTTTTTATAATAAAATCCTTTTGCAAAACTGTTAGGGCTATTTTTATCATTTAAAAAAATAAAAATAAAAGAAGCCATTAGCTCGTTTAGGTTTTATAAATTCCTAGAATATATATATAAGATACACATGATAGTCTAGGCACTACAACAAAGCAGTTGATTTTCAACACTTTTTTTGTTGAATCTCCACGCTTTAAATTGTTGAGAATTCTAGACTTGACGCTTATAATGGTGTGCAGATTTCATGCGTTACAAAGTTTTATCACGTTTTTTTGTGTCAGCTTACATTTATTTATTGACGTTCAAATGTGTCAAGAATTTGCCAAAAGTTGACGCTACTTGGTGTTGAGAAACAATTTTGAAAGTCCACGCAATGAAACGTGGACAAATGGTTAGAGTATCTATTGACTTTCTTATCCACTATATATAAAATAACGCATAAAAGCGTCAACAATTACTAGGCTTGTGTATTACAATTTCTAAATCCCATTATACATATAGATTTATTGATATACATATATTATATATATTATATAATATATAATTATGTAATTTAATATTTCTGCATATATCTTGGCTTGGTGGCAATAAATTTAAAATAACCTTTCACTGAACAAACTAATAGAGAGCAAATGAATTATAATAGATCATTTCCTAAATCCACTTGCAAAGTTAACAATATATTTGATTCTCAATGTAGGAACAGTAAATTTAGTATTCTGTTTCAAAAATCTAAGACATCCAAAGCTACACATTGTTTTGAACCAAGGAGACGACCATATTAAATCGATCAGCAGTTGCCAAAATGCATCCTTGATCACCTCTTCAATTTTGTACCTGAAAAATATAAAACAATCAACAAATTTATAACGATGTATATTAACATACTTTTTAAATAGTAGGTTTGGTCAGTTTGAACAAAGATATATGCCTTCTTAGAATAGTTTTTAAGGGAAAAATCAAACCTAACACAAATCACACCCCACCCAGCCCTGTCTTGTTTCAATTAATCAGGAACCTAAAGTGAAAATGAGACATAATGTATCAGAAGTCGTTATACACATAATTGCCATTCCATATTGTTTTGTGAATGCAAAAGGATAGTAAAACATCATGATATGTCATGCCAATAAAAAAAGTTAGCTAATTCAAACCATACCATGTTGCTCCTCTTGCATGTCTTGCATAGAATTAGCGAAAGAATTCACGCCATACACCCGAAGAAAGCTGGGGAAAAATGACATTCACATAAGGAGCATTGTTGAAATTATGCATAAAGACTCAAGCCATTACCTGTGTACCAGATGTGTCTTGGTGTGTTAGATGAGGGCTTCCACCAGATGTGTCTTGGCATGTTAGAGGATTTGCATACATAACCTAAGCTTTTTTTGTTTATGCTGTAGAACTGTGTTTTTAGATCGAAACATCTTCATAGAACCTGGCATAGAACCATAGCAACCAAACACATTCGTTATACACCAATGAAATAAATATCAGTATTTAAATTAAAAACATATCCAGAGTTTAAACTAACCAAAAAGTAAAAAGACACTTGCACTGCACCAAATATTAAACCATCCCCAAGGATAAGAAGATAATACTATATTATTCAATGTCAGTCCTATGCCAACGTGGTGCCTCAGTAGCATCATCAAGACTTGGAATATTATATGGCAAGCATTGGGTATATGAATCATCATCATCTATAATTATATTGGTCCCATGTCATAAGTATCCCTTGGCTTAATTCTAATGACGTGTAACCATCCAACATCTCTAAGATCCCTATGTAGAACACTCGTTTTGCCTGAGAAGAAATTATAAAAGGGTCGTCTGCCAACTTTTCACCGGTGTGTATCAACGACCTAGAAAAATTAACCATAGGGAACCCATATTTATCTTTCTTTAACCCTTTTGAAGGTCGAATATCAACCCAATCACAATGGAAAAGAACAATCTTATATCCTCTGAAATATTCAAGCTCAATGATGTTGGTAAGTTTGCCATAGTAAATTCCTCCTTCAACTTCCACAATGACTCCAGAATTTTGAGTCTTTCTAGACTCTTCACGACTTTTGGTAAGGAATCTAAACCCATTTGTGATGAAGCCTTTATATTGTTTAACAAGAGTGCTTGGTCCAATAGCAAGGGATATCACTTCTTCATCAAATCTCTTCTCTTCTAAGAAAGGCACCTACCATTATTCATGACTCTTGTCAGTTTATCCTCCAAAAGTTTAAATTTCTATAAAATCTACACAAAAAAAATTAAACCTGATGTTGTAGCCACAATGAAAATTTCTCAACAAGCAATCTCTCAATTGTCTTTGAGTCCATTGGTTTATCCCTAACAATTCCAACTCATGAATTAAAGGAGTTAGATAAACATCTATATCATTTCCAGGACCTTTATCCCCTGGAATAATTGCTGAAAGCATAAAAGATTGTTGTTTCATGCATATCCATGGAGGCAGATTGTAGGGAATCAACAACACTGGCCATGTACTATAAGTTGTACTCATTGTACGAAAAGGATTGAATCCATCGCTAGCAAGACCAAGCCTCACACTACGAGGATCTGAGGCAAACTCTGGATATCGAGTATCAAATTCCTTCCAAGCAATTGCATCCGCAGGATGCCTTAACTTTCCATCTTTTGTCCGACCTGCTTCATGCCACCTCATTTCCTGTGCAGTTTTTTGGGACATGAAAAGTCTTTTTAATCAAGGAATTAAGGGAAAATAACGCAATATTTTTGCAGGCTTTTTTAGCTTGCACGATTTTGAAGTTTCACCAACTTCTTCCCCTGTATCATCTTTATATCTTGGAGCTTTACAAATATGACAAGATGTTTGACCTTCCCTCTCACCCCAATAGAGCATGCAATCATTTGGACATGCATGAATTTTCTCATAACCAAGTCCTAAATCCTTAGTTAATTTTTTAGCTTCATTGACAGATGATGGTAAAGATGTAAGGTGGGGGAATGCATCCTTTATTAGATCTAATAACATGCCAAAAGCGTTGTCGGATATACTACCGGCACATTTGATATGGTATAGATGTAAAGTAAACGACAAATTTGAATATTTGCAACCAGAGTAGAGTTCTTTGTCACACTCCTCCAACAATTTTTTGTATGAAATATCCTCGGTGTCATCCTGCAAGCTTTGCTCAGACTCACCAATATCTTCTTCAAAGGTAGTATCTCCTATTTCCACATTATCCTCACCAATATCTCCTTCAAATGTAGTGTCCACTACTTCCACATTCTCCATTGGTAAAGAACTTACACCAAACGCATCTCGAACCAAACCTCTTAAGTTATCTTGACAAAAAGAATTTTTTTATTCATACTAGATCGATAATGTGGTGAAGGTATATCATGCTCCCCATGAAACGACCATGTTGTGTACCCTGGTAAAAACCCATAACGTAATATGTGGGTGTGAACAGTATCCACATCTAACCTTTTACAATTGCAACATCTAAGACAAGGACATACGATTGATCCTCTTATACCTCTAACGCGAGCAAACTCTATAAAATATTTAACTCCATCTTTGAAAGTTTTGCTGGTTATATGAGCTGTGATCCAACTTTTGTCCATTTATTGAACTTACCAAACTGAGTTTACAAGAAAATCAAAAACAATAAAATAAACAAAAGGTGCATTATAAAAATGACAGCATAACTAGCATGAAATAATCACCAGTTTAGCTAACATTGTATCCCTTGACTTTGTCAAACTCAATTATGCTAATAAATCAATATATTTCTATGAAATTAACATCATTAATTCTTAACTCCTTACGAAAAGAGGTTCATAAACCAACATTGAATTAAAACAGTAGACTGAATTAAAACAAGTACCAACAAGATAGAAAAGTCAGATACATGACACCGTAGTACAAGATATAGAGTTCTTTGACAAAATCCATTTGAAACTTCATACAAACAAGATGTAGTTCTTGCCTTATTCCCATTTCCACTAAACAAAACCATACAAAATAAAAACACAGCAAAGACCTAAGCTACATGTTACTGCTATGACCAAAAAACTACAACAAGACAAAGCAAAATAAAATAAAAACTACCAGCTAAGATTAGTAGCTCATGCATATCTCAAACTCCAAACAAAAGAAATCACAGCAAAATTAGTTTCTCATCATATCAATTAAACACTAAATTAACTTATCTACCTCCTATATGTACATATCAACAACAAATTCACAGATTAGCATTACAAATAATTAAGAATTTATACAGAACTATATACAAACTTACAGATTAGCATTAGCATTATATAAATTAAATACACAACAATAAACAGCTAAATTTCTTAATGAGCTCACTTAATGCACATATCCGATCAGTCACATAAGTTTTTTTTTCTGAATCTAATCAAATCACAAATTGAAATTGGAAAGGAGAGAAGATGAATCAGCTTACATATCCGATCAGTACGAATTGTTTTTAGTTGCTTTGATTTGAAGAGCTATATTTCGATCATCAATTGAAGGGCTATAACTTTCGATCATCAATTATTGAAGAGCTAGGGTTTCTATTTGTGTTCTAGGGTTTAAAATTGATCGCACATGGAAACGAGCTTCTTCCGTCCGTGAGTGAAATTGATCAAGAATTCAAGAAGAAAACAAAACTCTGCTCTCATGAAGCGATAAACTTTTCGGTGCGGTAAGGATATTGAGCACCTCGTAGGTAGGCAATGGGGATATTGAGCATAAAAAATTAGTGGGCCAGAAGTTGAAAATATTTGACTTCTTTAAAAATAAATTAATAAATATAGTTCAGACTTCTTTTTTAAATCTAATGATTTTTCATTCCTCCAAATATATATATGTTGACGGTTTCTGGCGTCAACTTATTAATGATACCATTCTTCACACTTTTATACGTGGGCTTATTTAGAAAAATGTGTATACAATTTGTCCACAATAAAAAGCGTAATAAAATTCATGACTCTAACTAAAACGTGAAGAAATATGCGTGGTAAAACAAACTTTTTTTTGTAGTGAGGACTCTAGGGGTGTATATGATTCAAGAATCGAACCTAATCGCACCAAAACTACACCGAACCGTAATTACGGTTCTTGTCCAATCTAGTTGTGATGCGGCTCTTACAGTTTTGGTTTTAAATCGGGAACCAAATAGTCATATGCTTTATAGAGAAGAGATCAGTAAAAATCTTTAATCATGAAATTAAACACAAACCGTAGAATCACAAACAAACCAAATGTAAAATGTTGCAACAATGTAAACATAAGATAACGGTGCATAAGTATCCAATGAACAAAACGAAAAATGTATCTAAGACTCCTCCCAACGGGAGTCGTCGGTTGTCGTCGGCTCAAAAGCGACGAACCGAACCGATGGCACAAGCCCATCGGTTTGTGTCGTCGGTTTGAAGCTTCTGAAAATCGAAGTGCTCCATCGGTTTGTGTGTGGGCCCAATATGTATTTTTTTTGTTTATCATTGAAAAATGAAAAAAAGAAACAAAAAAAAATGTAAAAAAAAGCCGTTGGGGGAGTGTTCATTTTTTTATTTTTGTAACTATCCACTTTTACCTATAAATACACCCTAAACTACACTCATTTTCACACAACATTTTACACACCAAATACTCTCTATTCCACCAACTCTCTCACAAAAAACACTCTCTCACAAAAATGTCTAGAAACAAGAAATCAACAACTAAAAAGAAAAAAAAAAGATCAACAAAGTGTTGCCCAAGATATGTGACAAAGTTTGTTGAATAACCCGTTACCAAACCCGTCTTCACCAAACACTCAAGCTTCCGGAGCTTCTTCTCAACCTACCGGGTTTGCCAATTTACCACCTATTGCAAACCCGTTCAACCTTGATCCGCACGACCCGAGGAATAATTATGCATTTCAAGGGTGGTACACAAACAACCAATGGTCACCACCACAATCACAATTCCCCCACCACACACAATGGTCACAACCGCAACCACAGTTTTACCAAAACACGCAATGGTCTCCAAGCTCATCCAACCCCAATCACCAACAAATGAACTTCACCGTACCACAAAGTTTGGAAGAAAGCTCCGACGAGGCAAACACGGATCCGGAACCGGAACCCGAAGCCCCAAACGACAAGAAAAGAGGTAGAAAAAGTTCAACCGGGTAAACGGGTTCAAGTACGTTGGACGGACGAGGAGGCTAGGATTTTAGCGGAGCGATGGATACATTGTTCCGAAAACGGTGTCCAAGGAAAAAATCAAACAAACTAGTCTTTTTGGGCTAAAGTTATTAAAGGTTACAATACTTGTGTCTCAACAAAACGTAATCTTAATCAACTTTCCGGCAAATGGAATAAGATTTCTCACGACTCAAAAACATTCCAGTCTCTCTACAAACACTACAAAGAAATTTGCCCACAAAGCGGTGCCGACGAAAACGATGTTATGAATGCTACCCGAAATGCATTCCGGTAACAAGTTGGGCGTAAGTTCATTTATGAGTCATCTTGAAATGTTCTTAAACATTTTTCAAAATTCTTTGTCGAGCCGGGCGTAATGGCCAACGAAGATTCTTTCCCCCATTTGTCACCGATTTGGATGCGGATGAACAACTGACTCAAACGGCTCCTGATGCGAACATAAAATGGTTGTTTCAACACGACTACATCCGCCGTCCTCTTAGCCAAAAGGCGATAAAAAGTACGCCCTCAAGCTTCGCCGGTTCGTCTTCACGAAGTGTTCAGTCTGAAAAATTGGATACACTTGAAACTGTCAAGCAAACCACTTTAGCGCAACAAGAAGCAATTAAAATGATTAAGGGAAACGCGATGAAAAAATCCGCCTACAAAGCTTTGAGTTTTTTGTGTAAAAAATTTCCGAAAAAAGCGTCTAAAAAAGAAATTAAAATGCTAAAAAACACGAGGAAAGAAGTCGTGACACTCTACCAAGAAAAATATGGCAACTACGAATCGGACGAAGACGAGCAAGAAAATGCGAACGAAACCGACGAGTCGAGCTCCGATTAGATTACTTTATAATTCAAGTGTTTTTTAAATTATCGTACTTTTTTATTTTTTAGGAAATGTAGTTTTTTATTTTGAAGTTTATTCTTGTAATTTTTATTTTTAGGAATTGTTGTAATTTTTAATTTTAGAAATTGTTGTAATTTTTATTTTTAGTGAAATGTGTTTAATTTAAATTATTGTGTTTTATTTAAATAGTTGTGTTTTAGTTGATTAAATAATTGGTCAGTGGGTCTCAAAAAATGAAGTGATGGATAAGGGATGGGAGGGGTCTGCTAGTTTTCTGAAAAAACTGACGTGACGCTGATGTAGCTCTGTCAGTTTCTGTCACTTTGATTTTGAGTTGGGAGAGGTCTAAAAGCTGTAGATACTAGATATCCAATGAGCATATTTTGTATTTCAAGGTTGTCACGTGTGATCGGCTTTCATACATCATCTTTTTGTTGCTCAAACACATCAATCATGACATCATCTACTACCTTAACCATTTTCAAAATTTCCTCATCATTAACATCAACATGCAAACTAGGATATATTTCTATATATTGTACTCCTTCCGTCCCAAAATAATTATCACCTGACAAAAAACATGCAGTTTAATAAAAACATAATCATTACTGTTTTCTATTTCTTACTTTTTACAGAAAGAGAGTCTTACCCTTAACCAATTAATTACTGCTTATTTAAAAGTTTGTAATAATAATTTCAATGAAGGGTAATATGGTAATGACAATCAAACTTCCCTATCTATTTTTGGAAGTGAACAATTAATTTGGAACGTCCGTAAAAAGAAAGATGGACTATTATTATGGGACGGATGGAATAGATAAACTAACTTTGTTAGTACCCTCGCAGTTTAGATCCGGAGTTTTGGTGTCTAAGTAATAGTGGTGCATTATTGGTGTGACACCCGGTCAAAAATGACTCAAAATTTGGTCAAAATTTAAACTTTTATTTCAAGTATTATATACTCAAACTACTGAAGTGTACAAGTATTATATATATAAATATAACGTTAAACGATTATTTAATAATCGTGTATATGCGAATCTGACAGAACGCAGAAACTTAAAATGGAAGTTGGTGCAAAACATTTTCAAATAAAGTATTATTGTCAAGAATAATAATTATTTACTCCGTTAGAAATTGAAATACATTTTGAACACAGAAAACTATTCGTAAGTTCAAAGTAAAACAAAGACATAATTTTATAGCCTATTAAAAGTGTTTTTATAAAATACTTCGATTAAAAATATAAACGATTATAGTTTTAGAAAATTATCATTTTAAAACATTATACTACTTTACGATCGTGTAAACAAACGCGGGTATTTTACACTACAATTGGACCCAACAACCTCCAATAATTGGAGATGGCGACCCTTTTTCTTCTTCTACAAGCCGAACCAAACACACCCTGTGATTTTATTTCACTTTCCTTTCAACTCTTTCTCTCAATCTCTTTTTCTCTAAATCTTTTAACAACAACAACATCAAAGGCATCAACTTCATCTTCATCAAAATCATCATCCTCATTAAAATCGATCATCATCATCTTTAACCATCTCATCTCTCTCACTTTAACACCACCACCACCACCATCATCACTTTCGGACATCATCAGAGTCGAGGGGAAAGGAAACAACAGTAGCTTATAACTCACCATCGTGCCTCACCACCATCTCGGCACCCACCTTCGTCACCGTGAGCAAGCTTCTCTTTTCTTTCTTTTTTTGGTTTTGTCTTTAAATTCGTTTTGAGTTCATGAAGCTTACATTATGATGTTGTAAGGTTACATTCGTTGGTTAAATCGAGATCAAGAAACTTAAGTGATTATAATGTGTAAAAATTATAAGCAAAAGGGTGATGGGTTACGTAACAGAGAAACAAAAATATACACACTTAAAACTGATATATATATATATATATATATATATATATATATATATATATATATATATATATATATATACTTAGTAAAAATAAACCAAAAGCAGGGATAGCCCACCTGGTAACAAGCGCAGTTTTTAAAGCCTAAGGTCAGGGGTTCGAGCCCCGTGGCCTGCTTTGATTTATTTTCTTTTGTTGACTTACGGGTTACAAATACACATATAAACATATTATTGTTGGTGTTTGAATGACAAAAGCAGGCGTTAGCCTGTTGTTAAGGTGGTGTGTTGTGGGGCGAGAGGTCATAGGTTCTTGCCCTGTGACCCTCTTTTAATTCATTTATTTTTGAAAAAGCTTTTATTAAACACATATATATAAATAAATCTAGTGATAAAACAAAAACAAGCTCATAGCCTATTGGTAGTTATGTGTTATGATTAGGCTCAAGGTCATGCGTTCAAACCCTTTGACCTGCAACCTTTTTATTAATTACACACACACAATATATATATATATATATATATATATATATATATATATATATATATACACGATGACGAAACATATTATAAAAATCGGAGTAAAAACGTATATGATAATTATTAATTTTTTTACAAGTCACTAATGTTTTATTAATTATCTAATTGTATATTTATATTAACATTATCATTGAAGATAAATTATATATAAATATATAATTATATATATAATGACGAAATAATACGAATATATACGTATACTTTCGAATAAATATGTTGTTGCAAAAAATGAAACGAACGTATTTATACGCTACTTACTATAAGGTATATATGTATATATATACATATTTATACGATGACCATTTTAATGCATATATACGATATAACTCGTACATTATAATTATATATACTTTTTCAAAGTATACAAGGAACTTAAATAATTTTATATATAAATATATATATAATATATATGTATATATAGATATACATACGCATGTCAAACGACACAACTCAAGGAACATAAATAGGTACAATTCAAGTAACAATAATGATTTTCATTACCAACGAATCGTACATAATTCAACTCAAATGACCCATCAGAACAATTAAATCATTTGTATATTTCGACAAGCCGTCAAACACTCATATTAATATATCTCTTACGTTTAGGACGTTAGGAGGCTTCGTATTGGATATTACTTGCGGTTAGGAACGCTAGCACCCACAGGTGAGTCTCACGGCCCCATTTTACTGTTTTTACTTTGGGGGAGATGCATTACTTGTTTACTAAAATTACTTGCTTACTGAAATAACTAGTTTACTGAAATTGCTTGTTTACTGAAATTACTAGTTTACTTGAATACATGTACAAATGTATTGCTTTACCAACTTGTTACATTACCGACTTACTATCTAATAAACTTATACTTTACTATTTCACTACTTTGCAAACTTACTGACTATTTGACAGACTTTACTGTTTTCGAACTTACTGACTTACTATTTTACTGATTTACTACACGACAGACTTATGCTTTACTACTTTACCGACTAATTTACTTACCGACTTATAGACCTATAGATTTACTACTGAATTGCATGAGTTTCTTTTTAATCCAATGAAGTCCTCTGAATCATAGTTGTTAATTATACGATAAGCGCGAGTTTTAGTATATGGATCCACATGGGACTCACAATCCCCGCCCGGGGTGGTAGCGCCACCACGAACCGTACAGTATAAACGGGCGTTTCTTACTCGTTTCATATGAGTGTTTTGGGATTAGCACTCACGGAGGTAAATTACAGACTTGTTAAGCTTCGACTATGATGGCTCATAGCAGAACATACTTACTAAATTACCTTTGCGTAATTGTTATTACTTACTGAATTACCGTTGTGTAATTGTTACTTACTTACCCTATTACATTGTATAATTGTGGCTTACTGCTATACATACTCGTGACCTGAATTACTTACTGAATTGTGCTAAACTTTCTATATTATTTACTACAAACCCGTGAGATTCACCGACCTTTTAGTTGACGTTTTTAGTAATGCATTGTGACAACTCTCCAAATTAGGTACTGATTAACATTTAAGCATGTGCATTCTTACGTTAATTTTCTGATTAAGTTTAAAACAAAACTTTTGATATGATGTAAGCCTAGCAGCCCAGTACTTTTAAACAAAAAGTATTACCAATACGTAAATATTTAAAGTTACGTACAAAGATATCGAAACGAACCCGACAAAAATAAATAACGAAAGTTGGTGACTAAAATAATTAATAACTCTATTATTAATTACGAGTACTATTGTATCTATAACATATAGATAAAACGAATTAAATATACGTTTAACATAAAACGTATTATAAAACGAACAGAAATAATTTTAAAATACACCCAAAGATCAAAATGAGAAAAGTTCAATCTCATTCATTTGAAAACATTTGGAACATTACCTCAAAATATGAACCCGAAATTCGACTGAAATTTGGCACCCAATTGAATGATAGCAGTCCAATGTACAAATTTGTACAACAGTCTAAAATAATGAAAATCTCAATATTCTAATTTTATATTACGAACCAGGAGAACACCTACAAAATAAAAATATAAAATATTATATTCTATTGTGCTATAATTATACCCGTACTCGAAATTAACGGGCCAAAAATTAGCCAACTAACTCAAATAATTGATGAGGCATACTCCTGTATCAGACCATACGTTCATATTTTTATAATACTCCCTCCTTCCCTGATCATCACTCTCGACACCCACACATACACAAAATCACCATATTTTTCTCCTCCTTCATCACTAAGAAAGAGGCAGTAACAAGATTGAGGAAGCAGGAGGTAAAAACAACTAAACAACAATAACAATAATCCTCATCCTCATCATCATCATCATCATCATCTCGGTTCATCATCACCTCCATCATCTCTTTGTAAGAAACTCAATACTTTTGATTTCTTTACTTTAAATTCGTTATATATATAATGATAACATATCATAATCTATGAACATAACATGATAAGTTGTTGTTATAGCATCATATATGTATGTATGTAGTATGTTAGTGATGATGATGATAAAATGAAGACATTTAGTTCAAGAACAACCATATAAGTGGATTAAAAATGTGAAACCGACAAGTGTAAAACTTGGTTATGAATATATGTAAACGTTTAGCACTTGAAACTATAACGAGAACATATCACGAATCTGGACCGTAGTGAAAACTTAGGGATATTACGGACCAGAAACAGAGCTCAGACCACTGCACTGGGGAGCCGACCGGCTAGGAAACCATAGCCGAACGGCTAAGTTTACCCAGCCGATCGGCTGAGATGATAGAGCTGAACGGCTCACCTAGCTCAGCCGTACGGCTAAAACTAGGTAGCCGAACGGCTATGGTGGGTTGCGTGAGACGATCAGGCTGGACGATTTGGACTGGGACTGTTGGGCCGAAAGTTTAAAGACTTTTAAATAAATATGAATTGGACCAAGCAAAAATTAACTGGGTCGCAGCTCACAGCCGAACGGCTAGGCTACCCAAGCCGAAAGGCTGGATGACCCAAGCCGAACGGCTGGCCCAAGCCGAACGGCTGAGCTGAGCTGCGAGTTGGGCCGGGCTGTGACTTGGGCCTGGACCAATAACTTTGCGATTAAAAAAAGAAAAATTGATGGGCCGTACATTTAACTAAATGGGCCGGATTTAATGATCACTTAAAATACTTGGACCCTGTTATTGGGCCGAATATTTTGGGCCAAAGCCAAAGGGTCACGAAATCTCAAACGTTAATTTCAACCGATTTATATATATGGAATGAGTTCACTTTTATAACAAATATATTTTTATGTACATAAACGACAACGATAAAAACTATATATATATATATATATATATATATATATATATATATACGCGACATTAATAAATGAATGATGTATATATATGTATATACGACAACGACAATTAATATATATATTTAACTAAATATAATATACAACAAGTATAATTATATACATAGGTATGTATAACAAAGATATATATATACAACATGAACAAATGACATCCGAGTATACATACGACTACATACGAGTATATACATTTAACAAAGTATACGATATGGAAAAGTAATAACAATATTTCAACACAACGTCATCAACAAATTTAACAACTTATATCATTAAGAAATCAACAATTGCTTCAAATAAACAAAGCCATTAACATAAGTAGATTAAACAAATCAAGCGTACTTATGTTAATACATGCATTGTACATAGGTTGACATACCTTGGGCATTCACCTGTCGGCTGCTAGCATTCATACCGAGCAAACCACCGTGAGTTTACAGCCCCTACTTTTAAATGTTTTCTGCTTTTAAACACAGGGGTGTTAAACATAGAAATTTCATGCCAACACATGCAATCAAAACTATAAACGCTTTATTGCTTTTATACAACTGTTGATTGTGATATTACATATCCACTGTTATTTTGGGAATTAGACAAAGTATCCTAGTACGGACCTAGACTTGGAATGTGTGACACCCGACAAATTAGGGCTAGTTATTAGTTCCTAATCACCTGCTAAAACATGTAATTAGTGCTAGATTAGGCTAATTGTATGTATCAATATATATATATATATATTGGAATATATATACACGTACGCGATTATGCTCAATCGTGCATTTTCATATCGGGCGGATCCCGATACATTAATACGGACGTTGGTGAACTCAATTTATTAAATAATATGAAATTATTTGATAAACATACCTATTCCCAAATATTATTGCGATAATATTTCATAAGCATTTCGTATTGTATATAATGCACAGAAACGGCCAAAAACGCGCAAAACGCGCCCGACAATCAAACAAACGTCAAAATATATTTTTATAAATTAAAATATATCATTTCGGATAATAAGTATTTATTTGAAGTATCGAGATTTAAACCGTTAGATAAACACAAGTGTCAAACGTTTAACGCCTAAAATAAACGTCGAAACGAACGGGTAAACGATCACCGCACGGGGTACAACTTTGAGGAAACAATTTAGGCACCCACATGGAGTGGGGGCCCATGAAATTCTGCAGAAAATGAGGCCATGCCCCATGCCCTCTTTCCCCTTTGCTTATGAAAATCACCATACACCTCCATACTTCATTTTTCAACTCCCACCATACCATTTCTCTCATTCCACTCAATCCCCTCTCCCCTACTCCCTCCACCCACGAAAATTCTGCCCTCTCCACAGCCCCAAATCACCACCATCCAACCACCACAAGACCATCATCATCCACCATCAAGTTCTTGAAGAAAATCGAAGGAAAAGCCCGATTATCGCGTCACCTTTGCATTTCGACTCTAGATCTTTGATCCTCTTGTAAGAACTCTTAATATTTTACTAGTTTTACTTTAAATATACTTCTGTACATGTCTAGTTGCTCATTTAACAAGGTTATGTCCAAAGTATAAACTAAAACTCATTTTTCTTGAACTTTTGTTCACACTGCTTTCTGTCCAGAAAGTTGGTCAACTTCTACAATTTTTATAAAATTCATATCTTAACTAAATTGAATGTTTCTTAAGCCTAAAATGTATCTTGTGATGTTAGCTTTCCAACTGCACCAATTTCGTGACATATCGATCTCGTTTACTATTTTAAAATAATATTTCTGTTAAGGTACGCGTTACTGTTCCGGCGGACAGAAATATCTACCCCCTTCTCGAGACCATATCTTGAGTTCTAGTTCACTAAAACATATGAGACCAGTACCAAAACCTCACGTAATTTGTTAAATTTAAAAAGTTCTTCTTTAGCCTTCTCCATAAATACACGTATTTTTGTGTAGAGCTCAATCTTTGGACTGTACCTATTCTTGGACCAAAACCGACACCCTTCATAATTATTTTTGTTAAAAATAGTAAATGGATATATAAAAACACCATAAAGTGCAATTTTACACTATACATATAGGAGAACATGTATGATTTTTAGTTAGGCTTAATTCGGTATAGAAGTTGATTAAATCGAGAGACTTGTCGAGTCAATATCGAGTCAATATCTAGAAAACCTTATTGTCGCATGAATGAAAATTTCGAAAATCCTTATACATTAATGCAATACTTGGATAATCAACAACAAATATATTGATAAGTAAACATCACAGCAAAACATATAATAATAACACTTTTGGGTTATTATTACAAAGCATCACCAACGGGCCGTACATGTTTTTCAAAACTCAAACTAATCAATCAAACAACCAAATTATTTGGACATTACTAGTTTGATGAACAACTAGCATGGACGGTCTTTTGAGACGTCTACATATACTTATAACCTTGCGCGTTTTGAACGCCCGGCAGGTTACCGTCTTCGGACAACATTACCTTGTGCAACATCATCCTTGCTTGATAGCAACACATCAGACTCGGGTGAGTCTCATAGCCCCTCATTTTATTGTTTTTAACCCAGGGGTGGGAATACATACTCGTTTTGTTTTACATGTGGCCATGAGTACTAAACCTCGATATATACTGCATGAGTTGTTTTGCTAATCATTTAAAGCCCTCCACTACATAGTTTGTTTATATGGATTTAGCGCGATTGTTAGTGTATGGTACCATATGGGATTGACAATCCCCGTCCGGGTTAGCACACACTAATTGGTCAAACGGACGCATTAGCATTTGTTCATACGAGTGTAGATTAGGCACTCGCAGGGAGGCACCCTCGCTCAGGCACTTGGTTGTGATCCTGACACCTCAGTTAAGCTCAAACTATGGGCTCATGGCAGTGATATACATCTATTTTATTTGCTTGATTGCAAATCATTATATTAAATCTCATGGTTCACACATCATGTTTATCTATACGAACCTGTGAGCTCACCAGCTTTTAGCTGACTTTTTAGTATGTATTCTCAGGTACTCAGCAGTAGTAGATCTGCTCAGGATTATTAGCTCGAGTCGCATACAGACACCAGGAGATTCCCCTGCATTTCTATATTTTGTAAACTAGATATGCCTTAGAATCTCTAAACATTAATTTCGAGCTTTTGTAAACGTTATTACATTGTAAACTTTTATTATATCAATGTAAGCAGTAAACGAAGCATATAGAGTAATTCACTTTATCTTATGTGCTTGTGATATTTGATTAGTCGCGCCCCGACCCGATTCGCTTCCGCACAGTAAATTTGAGGGTGCGACAGATTGGTATCAGAGCCTAAGGTTATAGTGAACTAGGTTGCATTTAGTGGGCCTAGACTATGACCGTTAGGCAGTATTCCTTATTAAGTATGATTAGGTTCAGTGACTATATGATATTGGTTTAATTTAACATAGCCTGATCAACTATGTACAATTAAAAGAATATGATGTGAGATCTGAAAGGAATCATGACTGAACAGGATACACTAGTTGACTCTGACCACGAGAGAAACCGGACCTATACATGTGTGTGCTAGAAACATTAGGCTATATGATATGTATATATATATATATATATAGGCCTCACAATATTTACTGAACGCTCTTGCCACAGACATGGCAGACATCCCTCCTCTAGCACCGACAGACGTGAACAACGAAACTCAAACCTACCCAACTGTAGAGGAGTTAACTGCAATACCTCAAACTTCAACTGAACCTCTCTATTATTTCACTAGGGAGGCAAGAGTCACACAACATCAACGAAGGGGTAACAGTTCAGCTCGAGTTAGCCCTTACCGCACTGATAACACCACAATTAGGGCGGACTATCCAACTTACCCTCGTAAGTGGGATTGGCTACCCACAACTCTGAACACCTGGAGGTCTGAGGAAGCCATACAAATTCCTGCTGACCCCATGGACATCTCCCCGTATACACAAGAACCCATCCACCATACCGTTCCAGTGCTTGCTGCTCGACTACACCGTCATGAGGCAAGGCTTGAAAGCTTGGAACGAGAACAATACATAGTACAAACACATGGGTTACGCACCTCACACGACCGCATTGCTGGACTCTATCTGGAACAAGAAAACATGACACGGAATGTGGATATGATCCACTAACAAGTGATTGATGACAGAAGCGCAGTTGATCTCCTGCAGGCGAGACTGGAAGAATGTGAGCTACGCTCACAGGAAGCCGAACAATATGCTCGCATGTTGGAGCAACGCCTAACTATCGCTGAAGATACCGCTCGACAAACCAGTCGACTTGCTGAAGCCATGGAACGTCTTGTCACCCTGATGTCACTAGTGGCTATACGACAAGATTAGTACAGTATCTGTTATGTAATCACTTATCTAAGCCATTTAAGTCAGTGTAATTCAACCGGATGTAACCATTCCCGGTACCTTTTATAAACTCTAAAGTCTGTAATCTCTTGAACTAGTACCTTGTATAGTATCTAATTTTATTATCTAATGAAATATGATTATCACACTGTGTTGTTGTATATTACCCTCCTATATACATACATATGCGATAAATCATAACCTCTGAACAACATCTTACATATTTTTCCTCTGTATTTATTCAAGCATTATGCCGCCAAGACGAACTTACAGTCAAGCGGAAATCACTCAACTCATTGCTCAGGGTGTAGCTCAAGCCCTTGCTGCCCAACAACCATGCTCTGGCAGCGAGGACACGACCAACAACACCCCTCCAGCCAAACCTTGCTCATACAAGGACTTCCTCAACTGCAAGCCTCTGAACTTCAAAGGCACGGAAAGAGCTATCGGTCTATGACAATGGATCGAGAAAATGGAATCAGTCTTCCGGATCTGTAACTGCCCAGAAGACTGCAAGATCAAGTATTCCACCTGCACCTTCATGGATGGTGCTCTGACCTGGTGGAATACTCATGCTCAAACTGTAGGCATTGATATCGCCTACCAAACTCCCTGGGAAGAATTGAAAAGAATGTTAAAGGATGAGTATTGTCCAAGAGAAGAGTTGCAACAACTCGAGGTCGAGTTTTGGAATCTCAAAGTTCATGGCAATGATATTGCCAGTTATACAACCCATTTTCACCAACTTGCACTGTTGTGCCCATCAATGGTCGATCCTGAGTACAAGAGGATCGAACGTTACATCTGGGGACTTCCCCCACACATTCAGGGAATGGTCACTGCTTCCAACTCTCCTACCATTCAAGGTGCCATCCGTATGGCACACAATCTTATGGCTCAGGTGGTTCGCCAAGAAACACCTACTTCCACAAACACCGGTAATAACTCTGGGGATCACAAGAGAAAGTGGTCCGGAAACTCCAACCAAAATCAACAATCATCAAAGAAGCCTGAAACGGTCAAGGCTTACACATCTGATTCTGAACCCAGAAAAGGCTACACGGGAACCAAGCCTTTCTGCTCTAAGTGCCGCCGCCATCATGATGGTCCCTGTGGTACTCCATGTAACAAGTGTCAGAGGTATGGACATCTAGCCAAAGACTGTAGGTCTACTAGTACCAATACCAACAACAACCCCAACACCAGCTCCAGCCAACCAAAAGCCTGTTTTGAGTGTGGCAACACTGGGCACTTCAGAAATGACTGCCCAAAGCTGAAGAACAAGGGAAACAACAACAACCCGAGAGGTAGAGCCTTCGTCCTCAATTCAGGGGAAGCCCGTCAAGACCCGAATGTGGTCTCGGGTACGTTCCTCATCAACAACTTACATGCTTCTATTCTGTTTAATACTGGTGCTGATAGGAGCTTTATATCTGATGAATTTAGTTCCTTACTTAACATTACCCCTATTGCCTTGGAAGCTAAGTATATTGTAGAACTAGCTAATAGCAAACTGATTGAAACAAACAGTGTGATACCCAATTGCACTTTAAAACTAGCCGATGAACTCTTCAACATTGATCTCATACCTGTCGAGATCGGTAGTTTCGACATCATCGTGGGTATGGATTGGTTATCCAAACACCGAGCAGATATCGTCTGTTTTGATAAAATTGTTCGTATTCCTCTCGTAACCGGTGGTACTTTGATCATACAAGGGGAGACTGGTGGGATGAGACTGAATATCATATCGTGTATGAAAACCCGAAAATATTTGAGAAAAGGATATCAGGCAATCCTCGCTCATGTTATGGAGAAAAAGTCGGAAGGGAAGCGACTTGAGGATGTGCCCATCGTTCGAGACTTCCCAGAAGTCTTTCCTAAAGACTTGCCTGGCCTTCCACCGCCAAGACAAGTCGAGTTTTCCATAGATCTCGTGCCGGGTGCAGCACCCGTGGCACGAGCACCTTACCGTTTAGCCCCATCCGAACGTCAAGAGTTGTCTACTCTGTTACAGGAACTCCTGGACAAAGGATTCATTCGACCAAGTTCTTCACCTTGGGGAGCTCCGGTCCTATTTGTCAAAAAGAAAGGCGGTTCTTTCAGAATGTGCATCGATTATCGTAAACTCAACAAACTCACTGTTAAGAACCGTTATCCACTCCCTCGAATTGATGACCTATTTGACCAACTGCAAGGGTCGAGATTTTATTCAAAGATCGATCTACGGTCAGGTTATCACCAACTCCGAGTTCAATACAACGACGTCCCGAAGACAGCTTTCCGAACTCGCTATGGTCACTACGAGTTTCAAGTAATGCCATTTGGTTTAACAAACGCACCGGCTGTATTAATGGACCTTATGAACCGAGTGTGCAAACCATATCTCGATAAGTTTGTCATTGTATTCATTGATGACATCTTAATCTACTCGCGCAATGAGCCAGAACACGCGCAACATCTGAAAATTATTATAGAGCTACTCAAGCACGAGGAGTTATATGCTAAATTCTCCAAGTGTGAGTTCTGGATGCAAACCGTCCAATTCCTTGGGCATGTGATTGACAGTCAAGGAATTCATGTTGATCCATCAAAAATCGAGGCTATCAAAAATTGGCAATCGCCAACAACTCCAACCGAAGTACGGCAGTTTTTGGGACTGGCCGGGTACTATCGGCGATTTATCGAAAACTTCTCGAAAATAGCCCAACCACTCACGACACTGACTCAGAAGGAAAAGAAGTTCGACTGGACTAATAAACAAGAGTCAGCGTTCCAATTGTTAAAACAAAAGCTTTGCAGTGCACCTATCTTATCACTACCCGAAGGCAACGATGACTTCGTGGTATACTGCGATGCTTCACACCAAGGTCTTGGTTGCGTGTTAATGCAACAAGACAAGGTCATTGACTACGCCTCCCGACAACTCAAGGTTCACGAAAAGAATTACACCACTCATGATCTCGAATTGGGAGCCGTAGTGTTCGCACTCAAAATCTGGAGACACTATCTGTACGGCACTAAATGTACAATCTTTACCGATCATAAAAGTCTTCAGCATATCTTTGACCAAAAGGATCTTAACATGAGGCAATGTCGATGGGTCGAGTTGCTTACTGATTATGATTGCGAGATCCGTTATCATCCAGGCAAGGCAAATGTTGTTGCCGATGCCCTCAGCCGAAAGGAACGTGTAAAACCCCTTCGAGTCCGAGCCCTCAGCATGACAATCCATAATGATCTTATCATTCAAATCATTACCGCTCAACTCGAAGCACTCAAACATGAGAACGTTAAAAACGAGTCCTTGCGTGGCATGGACCAACAATTTGAAACCAAATCCAACGGAGCCAAATACTTCTCAAACCGAATCTGGTTACCAAATTTTGGGAACCTACGAGACTTGGTGATGGATGAAGCTCACAAGTCCAAATACTCAATACATCCTGGATCTGACAAGATGTATCATGGCATCAAAGAGTTGTATTGGTGGCCAAACATGAAAGCTGACATCGCCACATATGTCGGCAAGTGCCTCACATGCTTTAAAGTCAAAGCCGAGTATCAGAAACCCTCCGGATTACTCCAACAACCGGAAATCCCTCAATAGAAATGGGAGCAGATCTCCATGGACTTCATCATGAAACTTCCAAAGACATCGAGCGGTTGCGATACCATTTGGGTGATCGTCGATCGTCTCACTAAATCTGCTCATTTCCTAGCCATCAAAGAAACCGACAAAATGGAACGCCTCACGTGAATTTACCTTAAGGAAATCGTATCCTGGCACGGCGTTCCCATTTCGATTATCTCCGACAGGGATAGTCGTTTCACATTTCACTTTTGGCAGTCACTTCAGAAATCTCTGGGTACTCGTATAGATATGAGTACTGCATATCATCCTCAAACTGACGGCCAGAGTGAACGAACCATTCAAACACTGGAAGATATGCTACGAGCTTGCGTAGTTGACTTCGGTGCAAATTGGGAACATCATTTACCCTTATGCGAGTTTTCGTATAACAACAGCTACCATACCAGTATTGGAGCTGCACCTTTCGAGGCACTGTACGGTCGTAAGTGCCGATCACCTGTCTGTTGGACCGAAGTGGGAGACAGCCAACTCACTGGTCCTGAAATCATTCACGAAACCACAGAGAAAATAATCGGAATCCAAAACAGACTCAAAGCCGCGCGTGACCGTCAGAAAAGTTATGCTGACGTGAGACGCAAACATCTCGAGTTCCAAGTTGGGGATCGAGTACTCTTGAAAGTATCACCTTGGAAAGGAGTCATTCGCTTTGGCAAACGCGGGAAGTTGAATCCCAGATAAATTGGACCATTCGAAATCCTTGAGAGGATTGGTCCAGTGGCATATCGATTGCAGCTGCCACCTGAACTCAGCAGCGTGCATCCCACATTTCACATTTCTAATCTTAAGAAATGCTTGTTTGATGAGACACTCATTATTCCTCTCGGCGAAATCCACATCGATGATAAACTCCATTTTGTCGAAACACCAGCAGAAATCATGGACCATGAGGTCAAAGAATTGAAACAAAGTCGTATTCCCATTGTCAAAGTCCGGTGGAATTCGCGGCGTGGTCCGGAATTCACTTGGGAATGGGAAGACCAAATGCGACTCAAGTACCCACAGTTAATCACAGAATCCACACCATCTACGACTTCGAGCTAAATTTCGGGACGAAATTCTCTTAACAAGGGGAAAATGTGACACCCGACAAATTAGGGCTAGTTATTAGTTCCTAATCACCTGCTAAAACATGTAATTAGTGCTAGATTATGCTAATTGTATGTATCAATATATATATATATATATATTGGAATATATATACACGTACGCGATTATGCTCAATCGTGCATTTTCATATCGGGCGGATCCCGATACATTAATACGGACGTTGGTGAACTCAATTTATTAAATAATATGAAATTATTTGATAAACATACCTATTTCCAAATATTATTGCGATAATATTTCATAAGCATTTCGTATTGTATATAATGCACAGAAACGGCCAAAAACGCGCAAAACGCGCCCGACAATCAAACAAACGTCAAAATATATTTTTATAAATTAAAATATATCATTTCGGATAATAAGTATTTATTTGAAGTATCGAGATTTAAACCGTTAGATAAACACAAGTGTCAAACGTTTAACGCCTAAAATAAACGTCGAAACGAACGGGTAAACGATCACCGCACGGGGTACAACTTTGAGGAAACAATTTAGGCACCCACATGGAGTGGGGGCCCATGAAATTCTGCAGAAAATGAGGCCATGCCCCATGCCCTCTTTCCCCTTTGCTTATGAAAATCACCATACACCTCCATACTTCATTTTTCAACTCCCACCATACCATTTCTCTCATTCCACTCAATCCCCTCTCCCCTACTCCCTCCACCCACGAAAATTCTGCCCTCTCCACAGCCCCAAATCACCACCATCCAACCACCACAAGACCATCATCATCCACCATCAAGTTCTTGAAGAAAATCGAAGGAAAAGCCCGATTATCGCGTCACCTTTGCATTTCGACTCTAGATCTTTGATCCTCTTGTAAGAACTCTTAATATTTTACTAGTTTTACTTTAAATATACTTGTGTACATGTCTAGTTGCTCATTTAACAAGGTTATGTCCAAAGTATAAACTAAAACTCATTTTTCTTGAACTTTTGTTCACACTGCTTTCTGTCCAGAAAGTTGGTCAACTTCCACAATTTTTATAAAATTCATATCTTAACTGAATTGAATGTTTCTTAAGCCTAAAATGTATCTTGTGATGTTAGCTTTCCAACGGCACCAATTTCGTGACATATCGATCTCGTTTACTATTTGAAAATAATATTTCCGTTAAGGTGCGCGTTACTGTTCTGGCGGACAGAAATATCTACCCCCTTCTCGAGACCATATCTTGAGTTCTAGTACACTAAAACATATGAGACCAGTGCCAAAACCTCACATAATTTGTTAAATTTAAAAAGTTCTTCTTTAGCCTTCTCCAGAAATACACGTATTTTTGTGTAGAGCTCAATCTTTGGACTGTAGCTATTCTTGGACCAAAACTGACACCCTTCATAATTATTTTTGTTAAAAATAGTAAATGGATATATAAAAACACCATAAAGTGCAGTTTTACACTAGACATATAGGAGAACATGTATTATTTTTAGTTAGGCTTAATTCGGTATAGAAGTTGATTAAATCGAGAGACTTGTCGAGTCAATATCTAGAAAACCAAATTGTTAGAACTGTCTTTGTCAAGAAATCCGTGAATACCATTGTCGCATAAATAAATCCATGAAAAACAAGATCCGTGAATATCATTCACGCATAAACAAATATCCGTGAATATCATTCACGCACAAACAAAAACCCGTGAATCTCATTAACGCATAAACAAGGTCCGTGAATATCATTCACGCATAAACAAATATCCGTGAATATCATTCACGCATAAACTAAATCTGTGAATATCATTAACACATAACCAAACCCGTGAATTCGCATTCTCGTATGAACAGTGCCCGTGAATTACTATTGTCGCATGAACAGTGTCCGAGAATCCTATTGACGCATTGCCATATTGTCGCATAACTATTGTCGAATAAAACAACTTTTCGTAAACCTTATTGTCGCATGAATGAAAATTTCGAAAATCCTTATACATTAATGCAATACTTGGACAATCAACAACAAATATATTGATAAGTAAACATCACAGCAAAACATATAATAATAACACTTTTGGGTTATTATTACAAAGCATCACCAACGGGCCGTACATGTTTTTCAAAACTCAAACTAATCAATCAAACAACCAAATTATTTGGACATTACTAGTTTGATGAACAACTAGCATGGACGGTCTTTTGAGACGTCTACATATACTTATAACCTTGCGCGTTTTGAACGCCCGGCAGGTTACCGTCTTCGGACAACATTACCTTGTGCAACATCATCCTTGCTTGATAGCAACACATCAGACTCAGGTGAGTCTCATAGCCCCTCATTTTATTGTTTTTAACCCAGGGGTGGGAATACATACTCGTTTTGTTTTACATGTGGCCATGAGTACTAAACCTCGATATATACTGCATGAGTTGTTTTGCTAATCATTTAAAGCCCTCCACTACATAGTTTGTTTATATGGATTTAGCGCGATTGTTAGTGTATGGTACCATATGGGATTGACAATCCCCGTCCGGGTTAGCACACACTAATTGGTCAAACGGACGCATTAGCATTTGTTCATACGAGTGTAGATTAGGCACTCGCAGGGAGGCACCCTCGCTCAGGCACTTGGTTGTGATCCTGACACCTCAGTTAAGCTCAAACTATGGGCTCATGGCAGTGATATACATCTATTTTATTTGCTTGATTGCAAATCATTATATTAAATCTCATGGTTCACACATCATGTTTATCTATACGAACCTGTGAGCTCACCAGCTTTTAGCTGACTTTTTAGTATGTATTCTCAGGTACTCAGCAGTAGTAGATCTGCTCAGGATTATTAGCTCGAGTCGCATACAGACACCAGGAGATTCCCCTGCATTTCTATATTTTGTAAACTAGATATGCCTTAGAATCTCTAAACATTAATTTCGAGCTTTTGTAAACGTTATTACATTGTAAAATTTTATTATATCAATGTAAGCAGTAAACGACGCATATAGAGTCGTCCACTTTATCTTATGTTCTTGTGATATTTGATTAGTCGTGCCCCGACCCGATTCGCTTCCGCACAGTAAATTTGGGGGTGCGACAGAATGTGTGCATGAAAAGACCTCATGACATGCTACTGTAACCATTAGCTAGGTGACTCTAGCCACTGAGTATACGGATAGTACTATTGCCGTGACGACCCTCCTACGGTGGAGCGTATACTTAAATGTCCGTTCAGGCAAACAACATAAGTTCTGGTTGTGGTTTGGTTATAGGGTTAGGTCGCGTTACTTTAACCTGCGAGGTTTAGCTCACCTTTCAGGGGATCATAGTCGAAGCAAATTCCCACATACTTTTAGGAAGAACGAATCCTACAACTGTTAAATACCGGAAAACATACCGGTAACATATTTTTACACTGGTAAACAACCAGTAACACATTTTGGGATGACATCCCACATAAAACTATACTTTTGGGTAACAACCCTACATAACTTGTATTTTTATAAATGAATAACAAATCATTTATATAAACTTGGTTTAACTAACCACATACATATACAAACCTGTAAATTCACTCAACATATTTGTTGACGACTTTCTCTATGTTTTTCAGGAAATTAGCTGGGTAAGTAATCGCATGCATTCAGGATGGACAACTCTGGACTACTTAGGATGCCACATACTTTTGGGATCGCTATTGAAGGATTTCCTTTGTATAACTGCAAACACTGCAGTCATACTTACGAAATCTTGTATTAAACTTATGTATTGTAAAACTAAATGTTTTAAACTCCACTACTACTGATACGACTTACATAGTCGTACTACTTTTGTAACAACTGTTAAACTTGGCATCCTCGTTAAATAAAGTTGTGCGATAACCATATGCTCTGAGTATATATGTATTAGTTGGTTGAAATTACTGTTCGCAACCCTGCCCCGTCATTAAAGCTTTCGCAAACTATTCATAACTAATTGTAATTACCGTTTGGCGAGGTGTGACGGACTTGGTATCAGAGCCATTAGTTATAGCGAACTAGAAGTCTTTAAGTGACCTAAAAACTTAGAGACCTAGACTATAGCCTTGGCTAAAACATTCATTGCATACATACACACTTTGCATACATCTAACATACGACTCACACGTCGTCTACGACTTCTTTGTCTCAGCATGTCGAGTCACAGTCCGATCTACTTGTATGCTTCTGATGAGGAGCCGACTGAGGATTCATACCATAGCGACGCTAGCACCGGAGTTGTGAGTCCACCAGTTCACCCGAGAGCTCTATCTGATGACACCGGTGATGCTTACATCACCTCACCACCTACTGCACATGTGGTCCCACCTATTACTGCACCCGCTGACCCTACCACTCGTATGTTAGGGTCTACCTTTATGGCGACATGCCATACGACTGCTGGACCTTCCAGAGGACCGGTACCTAGGAGGACACCACGGATGTGTGTCCGAGACTTCCCTAGAGGACCACTTGCGCCCCGTGACAAGGCGCCGATGGCAGAGGAGAGGGTGATACACTGTGATGAGCCGCCATAGAGGGTACCTAGGCTTGCTCACTTGGAGTGGATGACTCCTATGTTAGGGCGGTGGAGGTCGTTGGAGGGTTTTCCTTCTACTTTTGAGACCGGGGAGTCCTCCCGATCCTCCGCACCACTGCCTACTACTGGGGAGCCTATAGAGTTGACCCTCCCTACCATTGTGGCTGTGATTCGCACATTGTTTCGTATTTCTGGTAGCAGGGGCGTTCACCTTGCAGAGCTACAGAGTGATGTCTCCCCTCTAGATGGAGACATGACAGACATGCATGAGCGTTGCCACTTCTTGTTGAGCAACGTGGTTGCTGCCAAAGAGATAGCTGAGACCGCACGTGCTCGTGTCAGGGTGCTAGAGAGGCGTGCGAGGACAATAGGGTTGATGATTGGAGCTTGTGTGATGATAGCTGTGCTGAGGACAGCTGTGGGGTTGTTCTTACCTTATTTTCATTAGACCGATTACTTTTGGATGATGATAGCTTTTGCCAAAGAGATAGCTGAGACCGCACGTGCTCGTGTCAGGGTGCTAGAGAGGCGTGCGAGGACAACAGGGTTGATGATTGGAGCTTGTGTGATGATAGTTGTGCTGAGGACAACTGTGGGGTTGTTCTTACCTTATTTTCATTAGACCGATTACTTTTGGATGATGGGCATAGTAGTAGGTCCGTCACGTATTGTATAGACCAGTATCAGATGGGTAGGTGTATGTATGTACTAGACATGTACTAGATGGGAAAAACTATTGTTAGAATGGGTGTATGTATAGGAAAACCCATTGTCTTTTGTATAGCGCTAACCGCTGATGGGGCGTATTAGGGATCCCATCTTGTTTTGTATAAAACTGTTGTATCAGCGCTACACCTTTTGATATGATACAACTTATGTTTGATTGTATTTCGTATTCATTACATTCAACAATGACTTTAGTATTATATCTACATTTATATACGTGTGTTAGAAACGGTAGCCAATCAATAACATTTGATCATTCCTTGAAAACCATGAAACATACCACACCTTGATTATTGATTCCTATCTTGAATTTCTTTGAACTCGATTGTATTGAATGATGATGAAAAGAAATATGTATTTAGCATTATATAATGACGTCTGGCCAACGTGATTATATTGTACTAACTACATATGAGCGTTTCAAAGTCGTGCGACATGTGATACAAAATCTTGTCCTTCAATTCTTCATAATGTTCCCTTGTTAAAAATGTGAAATCTTGTTCATCACATTCAATATCTTGGCATTGGCTTCTGCATTTTTTTATTTCATCGCAGAACGAAATCATGCCACCAAAACGACGGATGACTAAGAACAGTCGACGAACGACTCCTTCTTCTATTCCTGAAACTGTTCCCCCACCCAACAACAATGACACTACCGAACAAATGATCGCGCTTCGAATAGCTGAAGGTATTGCTGAGTATGAAGCAAGCCGAAATCGCGAGAATGGAATGAATAACAGCGGGTCTACCCCTGTTAATACTGAGACACCTGCGAATACTCGCCGAGGGTGTTCATACAAGACATTCCAGCCTTGTAAGCCAGTTACTTTTCTTGGCACCGAGGGTGCTATTGGGATTATACACTGGATAGAGAAGACAGAGTCGGTATTGGACATTAGTGACTGTTCACCCGACTGTATGGTGAAGTATGCCACCTGCACCCTTGCTGACAAAGCTCTTACTTGGTGGAACAGTCAAGTCCAATCACTTGGACGACCAGCTGCCTACTCCATGTCATGGGAAGTACTGAAAAATATGATGTTGGAGGAGTTCTGTCCCCGTAGTGAGATGCAGAAAGTCGAAACTGAGTTGTGGAACATCACTATGATTGGTGCCGATGTCACTGGTTATACAACCAAGTTTCAGGAACTAACGCGTCTAGTGCCACATATGGTGACACCTGAGTACAAGCGCATCGAGCGTTATGTATATGGACTGGCACCGCAAATCAGGAGTCTGGTTACATCTTCCAAACCTGACACATTCAGGAGCGCTGTTGTTTTAGCGCAAAGTCTGACCGATGAAGCAGTCAGGATGGGAACACTGATCAAGAAAACTGCATCGGGCAAGGTTGAGCCAAGCAGTACTGAAGCTGGCAGTTCTGGAGGTACCAAGCGTAAGTGGAACGGCACAGGGAGTGACCGACAGGGTCAAACAAATAAGAAAGGATCTGGAAACCCAAAGTCCTATGCTGCCACCACTGTGGAACCAAAACCATACTTGGGTAACAAACCTAAGTGTGACAAATGTAGCAAACACCACGAAGGAGAATGTTGGTATTGCAACAACTGTAGAGGTTGGGGTCACAAAACCCAAAACTGCAAAGTTAACCCTACCCCTAGGGAAAACACATATCGCCGAAACCAAGGGTGTTTTGAATGTGGTGACACGAGGCACTATCGGAACCGTTGTCCTCGACTCAATAACCAAAACCCCAACAACAACAACCAGAACAACCAAAACCGCAACAACACCAATAACCGTGGTAACAACAACCGAACCAACAACATCATCAATCAGCCGGCTCATGGAAGAGCATTTGTGATCGGAGCACAAGAGGCACGCCAGGACCCTAACACCGTCACTGGTACGTTCCTTGTAAACAACCATTATGCCTCTGTGTTAATCGATTCAGGTGGTTTTGTGTCTAATGAGTTTAGGCCACTATTAGAACTTGAATCACGTAAGTTAGATAACAAATATACTATTGAACTAGCCGATGGTGAGTTAATCGAGTCAGGAGAAATAGTACCGGGATGTACCTTGGAATTAGAAGGTCATCACTTCGAAATAGACTTGCTACCGGTTAAGTTGGGAAGTTTCGACGTTGTAGTCGGCATGGACTGGTTGTCTAAGAACCACGCCGAGATCATATGTCACGATAAGTTGGTACGCTTACCGCTATCGACAGGAGAAACTCTCATGGTCCAAGGTGAGAAACAAAAAAGGGCCACAAAAATGATTACATGCTTGAAAGCCAGTAAGTATCTCCGAAAGGGATACCAAGAATTTTTGGCACATGTTGTAGAAAGGAAACCCGAGGAGCGACGTATAGACGATGTATCTATTGTACGTGACTACCCGGGAGTGTTTCCTGATGAGTTACCAGGATTACAACCCCCACGACAGGTCGAATTTCATATCGACCTAGTTCCTGGAGCAGCACCAATTGCTCGCGCACCTTACCGTCTTGCTCCATCAGAAATGCAAGAGTTGTCTGCACAACTGCAGGAACTCTTAGACTTAGGATTCATCCGACCGAGCTTTTCACCTTGGGGAGCTCCGTTTTTGTTCGTCAAGAAAAAGGATGGATCAATGCGAATGTGTATCGATTATCGGGAACTGAACAAAGTAACTATTAAGAATTGATATCCACTACCTCGCATCGATGACTTGTTTGACCAGCTGCAAGGGTCAAGTTACTATTCGAAAATCGACTTGCGATCTGGTTACCATCAGCTGAAGGTTCGGGATGAGGATATTCCTAAGACTGCGTTTAGGACTTGGCACGGTCATTACGAGTTCCTAGTCATGCCATTCGGAGTGACAAACGCACCAGCAGTGTTCATGGACCTCATGAATAGAGTATGCAAACCTTATCTTGATAAGTTCGTGATTGTGTTTATCGATGACATATTGATATACTCCCGAACGAAGGAGGATCACGAGAGGCATCTGAGAATGATTCTTGAATTGCTAGAGAAAGAGAAGCTTTACGCAAAGTTCTCTAAGTGTGAATTTTGGATGTGTGAGGTTCATTTCCTTGGTCATGTGATCAATAACAAGGGAATTCATGTGGACCCGTCCAAAATCGAGGCAATTAAGAACTGGGAAGCCCCGAAAACGCCATCCGAGATACGACAATTTCTTGGGCTAGCCGGCTATTACCGACGATTCTTCGAGATTTTTTCGAAAATAGCCCAACCACTTACCGCTCTAACTCAAAAAGATAAGAAATTTGATTCGGGCGAGAAGCAAGAGATTGCTTTCCAATTGTTGAAACAGAAACTGAGTACCGCACCAATCCTATCACTACCAGAAGGAGTAGAAAACTTTGTTGTCTACTGTGATGCTTCACATCAGGGATTGGGTTGCGTATTGATGCAAAACGACAAAGTCATTGCTTACGCATCTCGACAATTGAAAGTTCACGAAAAGAACTATACGACTCATGACTTAGAGCTAGGAGCAGTCGTTTTCGCACTTAAAATTTGGAGACACTACCTATATGGTACAAAGTGTACGATCTTCACGGATCACAAAAGTCTCCAGCATATATTCGACCAGAAAGAACTCAACATGAGGCAACGTCGTTGGGTCGAATTACTGAACGATTACGACTGTGATATTAAGTATCACCCGGGCAAAGCAAACGTGGTAGCTGATGCCTTGAGTCGTAAAGAACGAGTCAAACCCCGTAGAGTTCGAGCTTTGGGTTTGACGATCCACTCAAATTTCATTACTCAAATTCGTGACGCTCAATAATTAGCATCCATTTCCGAAAGCCTTAAGGAAGAATCCTTGAAAGGAATGGAGAAACAACTTGAAACCAAAGACAACGGAGTGTTGTACTTCATGAACCGAATCTGGGTACCATGCGTAGAGGAATTACGTCGATTGATTTTGGACGAAGCACATAAGTCCAACTACTCGATACATCCTGGTGCAGATAAGATGTATCACGACTTGAAAGGATTTTACTGGTGGCCTGGCATGAAACGAGACATTGCCACATACGTTAGTAAGTGCTTGACTTGTGCAAAAGTTAAGGTCGAATACAAAAAGTCGTCTGGGCTTTTGCAACAACCCGAAATTCCCAAATGGAAATGGGAACACATCACGATGGACTTCATCACGAAGTTACCGAGAACAACATCCGGAGTTGACACCATATGGGTGATTGTCGATCGATTGACGAAATCAGCCCAATTCCTTGCTATCAAGGAAACAGACAAAATGGAGAAACTGACTAGAATCTATTTGAAAGAGGTCGTTTCTCGACATGGGGTGCCATTATCCATCATGTCTGATAGAGATACACGATTCACTTCTCGCTTCTGGCAAACACTTCAACATGCACTGGGTACTAGACTCGACATGAGTACTGCCTACCACCCACAAACTGACGGCCAGAGCGAGCGAACGATACAAACGCTCGAAGACCTGTTAAGAACATGTGTGATAGACTTTGGAGGTAATTGGGATACACACCTACCTCTAGCAGAATTTTCTTACAACAACAGTTATCACACCAGCATACAGATGGCACCATTTGAGGCATTGTATGGACGCAAGTGCCGATCGCCCCTCTGTTGGGCAGAGTTGGGCGACAGACAATTATCGGGTCCTGAGATAGTCCAAGAAACTACGGACAAGATATCTCAAGTGCTTAACCGATTGAAAACAGCACGTGACCG